>PVLD010005300.1:0-113784 GCA_004027595.1 Dinomys branickii | reverse complement strand
TCCTGCATATATGCATATTCATATATACATACATACATTTTTGTCTTTTTCTTTTCTACTTTCCTTCATCCCATCTGTTCTTTGTTTTAGAACAGATTTCCTTCATGTCTCTTAGTTTATATTCCCACCCTCGGGTTCTTACACCAGTGATACAATACGTTGCCTGCACATGTATCACTGATTTATTTCACTTATGAGTCATGCTCCTTTCTTTTTGGTCTGTCAGGATTAGGGTCTTAGGCATTGGTGAGGTAAGTAGAGGGAGGAGGAGAAGGAACATTATGATTTATGAAAAATGCCATTCTTCAGTGTAAGAACTGAATTATATTAGTAGAACTTGGAAGCAGCACGGAAAGTGGAACCTGCATTCTTCATGATTAGCAACCTTCTTTTTACAAATGATGGGATAGGATAAGTAGCTGACTATGGTTGTAATGTTTTTCTCCAATTTCAATTCTCTAGAGGAACTGGCATTTCATAAGCCATTTAATAAAGCATTCCCTAGAGAAATCACATGTAATAAGGCATGATAAAATATCTCATTAGTTTTTAAAGTATTTGACTCATTCACTCCATTTTTAATAGGCAATGTCACATGTGTGTCTAAAAGATAGAGAGCAAAGCTTCCATTCTGTCTCTGTGTCCATCTGTCTAGTTTCCTGTGCCTTTTCCTGTCCGGTAACTTTTTGAAGGTTTTACTTTGTCTATTTCTACACAACTCTCTCTATAGCTATTGTATTTCCTATACATAGGAAAGTCTTTATTAGAGTTGAGTAAACACGCTGGGATACAATTTAAGGTGGCATAATTTACTTCATATTATACTACATGTAGGTTATTCCATTATTAAAAGTGCTAGATTGACCCCTGGCAGGAGTCTGATCCTTCCGAAGTTGTCCCTGTTGAGTAGAATGGGGCATATTGAGGGCACCATATCAATATCAAGTACTTCATCAACCTTTTACCTGTGGACTTTAACACAAAGGAAAATGTATTCTTACTGAGTAGGAAGCATAGATATGTCTGAATCAGTAATTTCATTTGTAGTGACATAGTGACTTTTTAAATTTATTACTTTTTAAATATCCATCAGTTGCCATGTTATTAGTCACTTTCTTGTTGTTGGACAAAATATTTGACATAGAGTACTCGAAAGAAGAAGGATTTACTTTTGTTCCTAGTTATAGGGGATTCCAGCTATGGCCAGTTCCAAGGCAGGAACATCGTGGTGAAGTAGCTCATTCTGTGATACCAAGGAAGTAACAAAGGTGAACAGTTCTAGGGAGGAAGAGGCCAGGGACTACATATTTTAACCAAGGTCATGCCTTTATGATTCACCCAGGTCCACAAATGTGCTTTAATAATATCCTAGTTGACTCCCAAGCCAATCAAGTTGACAAATAAGTTTAACCATCAGATTGTAACCCCCTGTCAACTTGACACCCAAACACATCTGTTTAAACCATAGTTAATCCCTAAAGAAAGATGCAGTTTATAATTCTACCTAACATGATACACTTATCATGTGTGCTATTAAAATACAAAAATCCCTTTCCCAAAGTCTCATGAGCTCCAGCATTGCTCAAGAATCCAAGCAAAAGTCTCCTTTGAGACTCAAGGCAAACTCTTTAGCGGTAACTCCCTGAAAAGTCAAAAGCAAGTTACATAATCCAAACTACTATGATGCAGCAGAAAATTTTCCATTCCAAAAGAGAGGAATAGGGGATTAAAAAAGAATCAGACCAATGTAAGATCAAAACCCAGCAGGGAAAATATTAACTCTTGTAGCCTCCTGTCCAGCAGCCAAGGCACCTGGTGGTATGATGTGTGTTTCAGAGGATTTGGGTGGCCCCACCCTTTTGACCTTGCTGGTTGTAGCCCATATAGCCTGTCTCTTAAACTGGCTATGCTCCCTGCCTGAACCTTTCCCTCATAAGCATTCCATTTTTTTGGCATCTCTGATTTCTTGGAGTTTCCAATACATCTTCAGTTTCAGTCCCACAACTTTGTGCACACACATAGCCCTTAAAGAAAAGACTTTCTGGCCTCTTGGCCCTTTTTAAAAACCTCAGTACAAACCTCCATGACCTCACAACCCTTGCATTCTGCAACATCATGTGGATGACACTAAGAATTGCCACAAGCTCAAGGATCCAGTCCCTCTTGGACCATGTCTACAGTGGTCACTGGACACCTGGATAGGAGAACATGGTAAAATGAGTTTTAGGGAACCAATTAATTCTCTTCAAGGCCCTTCTCTAGCAGGGGCTCCCAGGGGCTTTCTTCTCAAATAAAACATTTACATTTTTGCACCTATAAGACTGTCACAGGGTCTTATGGATTCCCTCCCCTCCCCTTCTCTCCCCCCCCTTCTTTCCCTTCCCTTCCCTTCCCTTGGAGGTCTTAAGGTATCTTTCTTCTCTTTCCAGTTCAATTCTTGGTTTCTTTAAAATGGCACTAATATTTTCAGAAACTATACTGTCTTTGGCCTCAACTTTACTCATGCTTCCACTGTTTTTCACTTTTGTTTCTTACTATAGATCTGGTTGAAAGTAGTCAGCCATATCCACGCCACAGAATGAATGCTTGATTGCCTGGAAATTTCCTCCATGTCAATTAGTCTGTAATCCTAAAAAGTCTCAGGAAATCTCATGGACAAATGTAGGTAATTTCTCTTTTTGGCAGAATATAACATTCATTTCCTCTAGTCCAATTCCCAGTAAAGTTCTAATTTCCTACTGAAACTTCGGAAGATTGGCCTTTACTGTCCATATTCTTTTAGAGTTCCAGTCTTCTGAACTGTGATCAGAATTACCTATCATCCCACAGTTTTTATAGCTCACAGCTCCAAACCTCTTTGAACTCCTCCCACAAATCAATTCAAAAGGTTTCTGAACCACATGATGAGATGTGGTCACAATAATAATTTCACTTTTCAGTTCTATTGTTTAAAATCTCTGTTGGTATTCCTGTTGCTCAAAAAATACTTGACTTACATAACTCCAAGGAAGAAGGGTTTATTTTTGCCCTTGGTTTTAGGGGATTCAGTCCGTGGTCTGCTAGGTCCCAGTCTCAGCATCATGGTTGAAGGGTGTGTGGAGCCACCTTGCTCACTTCATAGCAGGCGAGAAGCAGTGAAGGAGAACAGTGTCAGAAAGGAAGGGCAAAGGGACCAGACACGGTATCTGTGAACCTCCATGAACCACTCAAACAACACAGAAATATGCTAACCCCCTAGGTGATTTCCAAGCCAATCAAGTTAACAGTTAAGCTTAAGTGTCACAACCTTTGCTCATCATTCTGTGCTCTCTCTTCTTAGGCAAGATATCAGATATTTCTTAAAGAATCCTAGATCATTTTAGGGGGCAATGATATTAAAAACGAACTCTAGGCTTGAGACATGTAGAAGTTACCAAAGTGACTTTCTTCCCAGGTCATTTCAGTTCTAGATAACAAATAATACAGATTTTTAACTATTCATTTTGATACTTCCAGTTCATTTAAATTATGTTGCTTTTACTACTTTAATTTATCTCTAGCATTTTCTAAAACTCTTAAAATGAGAATTATTTCTTGTTTGATTTATATAAACAAATATAAAAGAAATCATCTTAAAATAGCAATACTAGTATTACTACTAAAATCTATGCAGTTTTTGAATAGAGAGAAACTCCCCTTTAAAAGTACGCTGTATTTTTCTTCACTCTCTATGGGTAACAGTTTTCATGAATTGTTTGTTCATATTGACAAAGGATAAAGTGCTCACCAGAGAAAGTTAGGAGATTTTTGCAATTTTAAGCAAATATGTGTGTATTCTTATCATTCCGCTTCCTTAACACAAATAGTAGCATATTACATAACTGTTCTGTCTCTTGTATTTCAAAAGTATTATGTCTTAGAGATCTTTTCACTCTTCTCGGTGAATAGCGATTTGTTTTGCTTCACTCTTTACCTCTCACTTTTTAAAAATTGTTTTATCATTGCATGTTGGTATATTCTGAGAATGTACAATGCTTTATTCAACCAAATAGCCTGTTGCTGTCACTTGGGTGGTTTCCAACCTTCGACTGTTACAAACACTGTCGCAATAAATAACCTTTCCTATATATCATTTTGTATTTGTACAGGGGTGTCTGTAGACAAGATTCTCTGCAATGAGATTTCTGTGGCAAGAGGCAAAGGCATCTGTAATTTTGATAAATCTTACTAACTCCCCCTTCCTCAAGGTTGTTCAAGGTGCATCAATTTCACAATTCCACTTAGTTTATAAGCATGTCTTCCCAGTAATCTCATTAACAGAACATGCTCTATGCAGAGTCCTTCTGCTCCTAAATTTTGAAATATAAAATGCTACCTTAGTGTTAGTTATTTCTCTTCTTATGAATGAAATTGAGAAGTTTTTCCTTTGATTAGGGTCACTCATATCTTTTCTTTTGGCTGTGTATAAATGCTTTCTGCCCATATATTTTATCATCCTTGGAATTTTCCACCTTGATTTCTAAATTGTTTTTTGCACTGGGGATGTTAGTCCTTCACCTGTGATATAAACTGCAAATACTATTCTAAGCTTTGATTTAATTTCTGGTGCTTGTTTTCATGATGAATTAAAAATAAATATCTGGTTAAATTTATAGCTGCTTGTTTTTTAAAGTGTGACTGTATTTTTAATTACCCTTTAGGACATATGAATACAGATGATTATAATTCCAACATGTATTAATGAAATTTATATGGCTGGGGATATAGCTCAGCAGCATAAGTGTCTCTTGGCAAGTGCAAGGTCCTGAGTTCGATTACCAGCACCAAAAAAAAAAAAAAAAAGAAATTTGGGGAAAGAAGTTGTTTCATGTTTAACTTGCTTGACTTTTACCATCAGTATCTCTCTGTGTCCTTTGTTGTGTTTCAAAAGAAAGCTATATGTAAAAGTAACCCTTCAGCTGAAGAGAGTAGAGTTGTGGGAGAAGGTTGTGTTCCATATAAAAGCTATCAGAGAAGTCCATTTGGCTTATGAAAAGACCCAAAAGTTAAAATAGAAGGATAACAGAATAGTAAAATTCTTGAGACTGGCATCAAAAATAACTGCAAATTTAATGAGTTGTTCTCTTCTCCCTTGATTTCTGTAACTTAATTTCCTTTTGATTTTTTCATAATTTTCTTTCTCATCTTTCTCAGAGTGACACTCTAGCCTTTCTGTCAGAATTTTCTTTCCCAATCTTAAAACTCCTGAAATCCTATCTCTAGTTCTAGGGTAAAATTGTGCTCTAGACTAACTGAAGTCTGAGCTTTACAGGAAGCCAGGGCTCATTCTAGTTGCCTGCTTGATCTGAGTTTCTGGACTCCTTGAATTTTACATGGAAATAAACTGAATTTATCACTTTCCTACTCTATTCCCTGAGTCACATATTTCTCACTCAGGTTGATATTACCAGCATTTGTTCCAGTCACTCAAGTCTCCAACTTGGAAGAAAACAGAAATCCCACAATATGATGACTCAGTTCTATAAATTCCTTAGTTATTCTCATATTTTCTCTTTAACTATATCCTCTTTACTCTGTGCAACTCTTATTGTAGCACTGTCTTTCTTAAACTATTTTTATGGTTTTTCTCTGCCTATAGAATAAAGACTGACAGTCTTATCTAATATATAAAACAATAAATATTTATTCTTGAGAAGTTATTTCATACCAGTCTCTGTTCTAATTAATTCACATATATTATCATGTATTATCTCATTTAGTTCTCACAATAAGGTGCACTATTACTCTTATTTTTCCAAGGAAATTGAGAAACTTGCCCTATCTAGATGCTATGGTCAGTATATGCTAGAGTAAAAATGAAAACATAGCCTGATTGCAGAATGCTCTCACTTCCTGGTAGCTCATTGCTGACTTTTCTGGCTTCATCCTCTGCTTTCCTCTTCTGCTCATTAGAAGTTCCATCTCCATGTGTGAGGGTTGAACTTATTAACTTCATTGACTTAGGAACAACTAAAGGGATTAGCAAAGCACACTTCTGGGCATGTCCGTGGAGGGCCAGGCTGTGTGACCTTGAGTACAGTTACCCAGCCACTGGCCTCTTCCTCTCTGGTGCTGTTGCCCTGCTCTGCTTTTCAGCTGTGCTCTGCCATGATGTTTCTGCCTTGGAGCCAGCTGATCATGGACTGAATGCCCTGCAACGGTGAGCTGAAAATAAACCTTTAAGTTGTAACTGTCATATATTGTATCCCAGTGACAAGAAAGTGACTAGTACACCACTGCACTACATTCTGAACTTATTACACCATGCTCCACTCCTTTGTATAGGCAGATGCCCTGCTCAACTTGCAGAGTTCCAGTAAATGCTTATGCATCTCTATTTGGGAAGCTTTAAAAGATCCCTTCATCATCCCACTAAATAGAGTGAATCCTGACTTCTGAAGAGTTTTTCAATATGTCTTTCTTGTCTCAGTCTTCTAGTGCAGAACTATGATGTGTTTCTATGGTACTCCTCATAGGATCTTGCAAAACTTTGCTACATCTGCTTGTTTTCTAATAAACTCTAAACATGTTGAGGGCAATAACTATGCTTCAGTAAATATGCTCAGTGCTTACCTATTGAAAGAATAGTTAAGTCTTGGTCATTCTCTCACAGCAATACATATGATGTTACTTATCTTTTTCAGCTTGTAATGTAATCAATAAAAAATTTTAATAACACTTGGAAAATTCTATGATTCCCTTCAACTTCCAGTCCTGTTCCAATCTCTAAATTTTGTCCTTTCCATAACATCTATTATACCTTTGAGAAAATGGTGAATCTTTTCCTTTCCTTTATTCCAAGGGAAATTATAACTCCTAGATCTTAAAATTATGGGGCAAGTCCATTGGCATGGGTAGAAGAAACAGTCAAACTATTCAAACCTGAAGGTATTTCTTCCCACAACAAAGTCACTTTTAAATATTACATTACTTTTTACAGAAGCACGTTTGAACACATTGTTCTGTACCTTTATCAAACCAAATAAATCAACCAATATTTCTTTGGTTTTTCTCCATTCTGAGCATCCTTTCTGCCTACCATCATCTAAAACTTATTCTCTAATCTCATAAAATAAGACTATTTTTTTAAACAAAAACAAAAGACTTTCAACTTGCCTGCACAATGTCCCAATGAGGTCAGCATTTCTGGCACCATCCCTGTCATTTTAGCAGTGGGCAGACCCAGCACAGAGACTAAGTGGCTTTGCCCAAGGCCATAGGACAAGTTGATACCAAAGCTGGAATTAAATAGGAGGAACGCTGGCCCTGAACCTTAGATTCAGACACTAAGTCATATTAACCTGTTAGTCTAAGAACCCTTGTTCCTTAGTGTCACGCAATATGGGAGAAAGAGGGTGGGAAAACAATATGCCTATTAAAGAAAGGATCCCTTCCATCCCTGTGAAAGTGCACACAATTAGGAAAGCTTTGAGGAGTTAAACAATAATGGATTGAAAGATCCATGTGATGCCTCCTCTCTTTGCTTTTTCCAAGTTTTGGAAGTGGGTATTTCTGAGGTTGTTACATGATCAGTGCTCCAGATTCCTTTCTTCAAGACCTGGAGTCTCAAGTCAAGTCTTCCAGGTTTCCCTTGGGAATGTCTCAATCCATAAAGTGTTTGGAGGGAGGATGGTCCATTCCATTGGTTTAACCTATGTAAGAGCAATTGTCCCTGGCCACTCCTTAGGCCAATGCTGTCTTTACCCAGCAGCTGTTTGTACCTCTTTTCTCAGATACAGGAGGTGCCAGCGGCTTGCCTCTGTAGTTGCTCTGGGAGCAGGGGCCCCAGCCTCCTGCTGTGAAGGGAAGTGTTCTCAAGGAGCTTTTCTTTGCAGGAGGCAAAATTTCCATAAAGTTTTTAAATATAATAAAATGTAATTAAAGTACCTTGTTGAGTTAGTTCTCTTTGAAGTTTCACACATACATAATAAACCCAGTCATAAAGCAGGATTCAAATTGGAGGTTTTATTCCTTTTTATAGATTAATTCTCATTAATTATCTACTTGACCCCTCCCGTTATAGAGAAGTAAGCACCTGGTGCACCATAATTTTCACTGATAAAAGGCAGTAAAAGATGAACTCACCACTGAATGTGGAATGTCATACACAGAATGCCACTTTGTAGCCAAAGAAAATGAGAGTTCATTAACTTTGGATTCATTTTTTTTTATGCAAATCTCAAGCCCCCTTCCCTTTTTTACCATTTTCAAAGCCTCATATAACCTCATGAATATAAGTGTGTATTTTGCATTGTTTTACCTCTTGTGTCACCAAGCATGTCAATTTTCACATCATGTAGTCAGGATGCTGGTGAAATAAGTGTCCCCTTACAAATCAGGCTTCTCAGTCACCTATAATGCAGAGAGCTTAGACTTCTAGATTTAGCCATGAGAGGTGATGTGCAGTAATCATTTTGCAGTGGGGTAGAGAAGTAAGGTTTTAGAGCTTCCTTACACTTTATCATAAGCCTATCAGTAACCATATAAACAGCAAAGAAAAAGCTTGTCTTGGAGACAAGTAAGAACTTACCCGTTATGTCCCAAAGGCTGATTACCTGCAGTCATATTTGACGCAAGCTCTTTGGGTGAGCTCTCACTGAGTCTCCATGTTAAAAATTTATTTAATTGGTGTGTAGAAACATTTCTTTGTGTGTGTGGGAGCTCCCCCATGTGTACCCGAGGTTCACGTGCTTCTTCGTCTTGGCTGTGGAGAATGAGACCACTGTAAGTACAGGAACACCTCCATGTGGTGAAAGGACTAGGAAGAGATTGTTTAGGAAACCAGAAATTAAAGAGGTAGTCAAGAAAGGTGCTTGAATTGAACTAAAGTAATATTTTTAAAGAAGACAAAAGAAAGTTTGATGGATATGAAAGGGATAGGTTTTTTACGCAGATGTGTCTTGGCTTTGGGAAAGTAGCTGGGCTTGTACAGGAATAAGAAAGACAGGAGAATCACACAAAAGGAGTGTAGGGCAGAGTGAGGGGCTAGGCAGCAGCGAGAACCTGGGAACAATTTGACCCAGCCAAGATTTTATTTTTTTTCTGTGGGAAGAACTTACTATGCTAGTTCTCAGGGATGAGATCCAGTGACTGCCTTTAAGGACCTATCTCGTTTGTCAGATGGCATGTACGTCATGAAAGATGAGGGGCAATATCTATTCCAAGAGGAGAAGTTTGTTAGTGTAGCAATGTCAGCAAGTGTCAAGCCACTTGATATACACTATTAAGAGGATATTTGGAAGGATGAGTTAGTTAATACTCTTTGCATTATAAGTAACAGAAATCAATACTAACAAACTTAATAAAAAAAATGAAAAAAATACTACTGTTACATAAGGGTATGCATGCATACAGCCAGACTTCAAAGAGGACTGGAACCAGAAGCTAGGACTCTGGGGATCAGGAGACATCCTCTCTTCAATTCCTCTCTCGGTAATGGTTTGCACAGTTTAGCTTTTTTTTCTACCTCTAGTCAAGTTTTCTCTTCTTCCCATTGTGGTAGACAATTCTATTTCTCCTAACAAAACTCACTATCAATAGGATACAATCTTATATTTCTTTTGTTTGAGGAAGCAGCACGACAAAGTTAGAATCCTGATGCTCTGGAGACCATTTTTCATTGGTTCATACGGAGTCAGCTGCTTATTGTTGACCAATCAACAGTATCTGAACCTGAGTACAGGGAATAGGATAAATAAGATAACTGAGAGATTATTGCTTATTTTGAACCAGCTGCACCCATTGTAAGAATTGTGACTATGATGTTGGTTTCTGAGTTTCCAGAAATCAGAGACAGATTAAGTTAGGTTTGTCAGATAAACCCCAAGCCTTTGCTACAAAGAAATAAGATAGATAAAAAGATTTATGAGAGGTAGATAAAAATAGACAAAATAAGAAGAAATGATGATTGCATATAGGTAAGCTACGTAAAGAAAATTCTAGAGGAGGGCTTGATAAAGTTTGATGTTAAGTACTTGAAGGCACAGCTATAGTATCAGTTTTATGACATTGTTATTTCAGATGGTTTATGTTCTCACCAAAACATACACCAACAACACTAGCAAGGTGGCCACAGTGTTGCAGCTGCTAGAAACAGGTGGAATGAGTTAATGGATTTCAGCCAGAGAAGCCTGGTCAGGTCATCTGACCAAGAGAAGGGTGCTAGTAAGGAAGAAAAGGGTGAACACTGCCTTTTCTCCCTATTTTTCGGTGATTGTAGATTAATCTCAAAATACCATGAAAGCTAAGGCAGGTATTACAGAGATACTATATTTACTGAGGAAATGAGTCTTCTTTCTTACATATTATATACCCTGTCTGGCTGAATCGAGGACTTCACAGTGTTGTGTGCCTATGTAAACTATTTACCCACAAAGAACACCAGCTTCCCCTGGGATAAATACATACAAGCCAAAGTTCTCATACAAAGTCATAAAAATTAGCGTTAGAACAAATTTCTGAGTTTCTCCCTTCTTCTTTCTGTCCACCAAGAAAGAACTCTCCCTAGAATGCTCCCTGGTGAATCTTGGCTAGTCATCCTTGGACTAGGAATGAAAAGTACATTCTAAGGCTTTTACAGATTGTATTCAGGACTGTGTACAAAATTGCTTGCTTTGTGGTCTTAAATTCAACTTTTGGTGTGGTTAAATTGAATTTCATTTTTAACATTTTTTTATGGTAATTGAATTTGTTATTGGCCATGAATATAGTGCAGAACTGGAGCATAAGAGTGAGGGGACAGAGTGATGGGGGAGTGGAATCGCTGAAGTACAGCACACCAGCAAGTGGCGAGGTGCAGCAAGGAAGTGCAGGCGGGGCCAGGCTCCCTCTGGAAGTCTTACAGAGAACGTGAGGGTCTGTGGAGGTCACAGAGGAAGCCTCTGAACACATGTGTGAGACAGGCATTCACTCCGGAGGACCTCTGCTGACTTGTTGATGGGAATTATTCTATGAGAACAGTAACTGCTCTTAACTCTTTCCTCTAAAGGAGGTTCCTATCTATTATTAGACAGACAGTATATTAGGCAAGGTTTTCTGGAGAAATAGAATAGCAGATTAGAAGAAAGAAAGACTGAAATAGTCCCCATCCAGACAGACTCCTTACACTTAACTTATTCCCTTCATAGCTTAACAACACGTAAGTGACGTCTACCCTTGAGATTGTGTGGCTGAGTGGGAGCTGCAGCTCACCATCACTACCCGGCATCACAAGAGAGTATTGTGCTACATGCCCCTAGACCAGGCAAAGATCCAAATTCAAAACTCAAAGTATGATTTCTACTGAGTGCATATTGCACATACACCATTATAAAGTCAAAAGATCAGAAGTCAAACTGTAAGTCAGGGAATATGTGTAGAAAGAAGGTTGTTACAAAGTATTGGCTCATGCAGTCACGGAAGCTGAGAAGACCTCTCCTATGGTCTGTGGTGTGCATGTTGGAGACTCAGGAAAACCAGTGGTGTCATCCTGAAGCTGAAGGTCTGTGAGCTGGATCTAGTGGATTAAATTCTCATTGAAATTGGAAGGGTTGAGACTGGGACTGTGATTCTGCTGGGAGTTCAAGAGCAGGAGACCAATGTCCTGGCTCGGGCAGCAGAACTTTATTTTTATTGTTGCAGTAAAGTGTGTTATTTACGTGCTGCAAGAAAATAAAGCCTAGGTCACACAAATACTGTTTAAAAACAAGGAGTAGAGGCAAAATGACGGTCTACCTACTCCTGCCACCAAGAACCTTAGGAGTCAATGGGTGATTGTACCAAGAGTCTCTTCTCACATTTGCAAGTGCAGATTCCCAGTTGCCCAGGGACAGGCGGCAGAGGGACTGGGACAACCCTGTGGATCCTTGGCTGAGAGAATCTGAAAGTAAAGAACAGACAGGCATGTATATTTTGCTGTGACCTACAGGAATCAGCAGTCAACCTGACAGAATATACACACCTGCACATGCCTACAGGAATCAGCATGTTTTCTGAGACTGAGAAGACTACGAGGGAGCCCCGTTTCACACTGAGTATCAGCTGATCAGCCCACCAGTACTGAGAGCAGAGGCAGGGGTGCAGCAGAGGATGTGGGCAGGTGTAGAGAGGAGACGCTTGGAGAGCATGTGTTCCCCTTAGGCTCAGGGGGCTGGGGCTGGCTCACATCTGGGTCTGCTAGTAATGAACCTGCATCTTAGAGGAATGGGACTTTGCTTTGAGAGTGTAAGGGAAAGGTAGAAATGTGGAAGTCACTGACCACACTAGGGAGTGGGTAAAGCCAGGTGTACTTTAGTGTTAGAGAACTTTCCAAGAACTTTGGTGTGGCAAACACCAAAAGACATGTTACCAAGGAACTTACTTGCTTTAAAAAAAAAAACTTGCATATTTCTAGGATAATACAATCCATATGGTCCTATTTCATTTATAGTTAATTCATTAAAGTGATATTCAGCAAGAGCCATTTTATGTCCACAAAATCTTCTGTTACTCTTTTATGACTATTTAATGGCATTTGCATTCAGAACCTAGGAGCCAGCTCATCTAGATCTGAACCAGATGCAGTTTGCCTGGAAATTCAAAACTCTTGAGACTCTGCTGGATGCAGTTCTTGGCCAGCACATTCTCCCATCCCAGACCCACAGCCAAGAAGGTTGCTTTCTGAAGCCCAGCCCCAGAAGAAGGGTGAAGGGCAGTATGTTAGAATACTTAATTGAAACAACAAACTCAAGAAACGCCTCAAAGAAATGAAATGTTCAAAGAAAAAAATTTCAATTTAAAATTAGTCTTTAGTAGCTGTTCAGTGGTAGACATAAAATAGCAACTAAAAGAGCAGCCATTAAATTAAATCAAGACAAGAGAGGGCTGGAAACAAATCATGGTTTGTTATAATGTGAAATGAAATCCTCAGTACATGGATAGAGCCTACCACTGTGTAATTTTCATAGAAATGATTACAGAAAAATATAAAAATTTTTAAGGATCTGTATAAACAGTGAAAAACAGAAGCAATAATGCTATTTAAAAGAATACAGTGTGGATTGGACTGGATAAAAGGGAAACAGGGATTCGGTTGTGACTCAGGTGTGCTAAGGCGGGACACTGGCCTTTCCCTTCTAGCACCGTGCTAACAGTGAGAGACAATGATTAAGGAGAGAAACCTGCTCCCTGCTCCATGCAGAGCTAACAGTTTGGTGTGAGGGACAAATACACTAAGCATTGTGTAAGCGCAAATTCTGATTACAGATTGTGACTGGTGCACTGAAAAAAAAGAAGTTACAGCGAGACTAACTTCCTGTGTTGCAGAAGTTAATTTCATGCGAAAGATCTGGAAAAGACTTTCTGAGGAAGGGAGATGGTAAAGGGTACAAGGCCAATGAATAAGAATGGGGTGAAAAGGTTGTTGCCAGGCAAAGGAGAGGCTGGGCACAAAGTCTAGACCTGGAAGGTGGTCAAGAAGGCAGCTGAGAGCTTCAGAGAAAAGATGCGACCAGGTGAGGCTAGCTTTATTCCTCCATTGAAGACTGGTACATTGCATTATTCTATACCAGACTCAGTTTCCCAACCAGACTGTATTATCTGCTAGGCTGTGTTATTTTTATTTTCTTTTGTGCTCCCCTTGAAGCACTATGCTCTTACTTTTTAAGACTGTGTATGTGTATTTTTTTCTTTTGCACCTGTTTCAAGCACAAGTCTTAAATTGTTCTATCTTCTTAGGCAGCAATTCTCAGTGTTCTCTGGACCAGTGATACTGGCATCACCTGAAACTTGTGAGGAAGGAAAAGGGGAACAGGAAGGAAGTGTCTAACGTTGGAAAGCACACCCCAAGTGGTAAGTCATGTTATTTTGCTATAAAACAGATTCTCACAGAACACCAACCCCAGACAGAGTTATTCTAAAACCATGATCAGTGAGACAAAAGTAAGGCTACAGTATAATTCTATCTAAACATATAGAAACGAGGTCAATGTGCAGAACATAAATTGCCAAACACCACTTCTCTTTGCCAAAACAAATAGTATTGCCCCCTTAACAAGTACAACTTTTATTAATCTCTCTTCCTTACAGGTAGCACTTACTGAGGACAGCCAATGAGAATTCGTGGCCCTTTTTGATAGCACACAATCTAGAGCACAAGCCTCCTTTCTTAGGTCTCCTTTCAAATTGCTCAACCTAAGCCCAAATCCCAGGTAAAATATTACTCACACCTTTCTACTGAGACATCCATGGTTCTCTATGTTCTTCCACATCACAAAGTGTAAGACTAACTTGTATAACCGCAAGTACATTCCTGGTGATCACTGGCTGCAGGGCAGTGGGCGCTGGACACTTTCCCTCCCTTGATATACTGAGATCCCAGCTGTGAAATTCAGCAATGTATGTTTTCATAGACTCTTCGTGTGATTTTGGTGCACACGTTAATTTGAAAGGCACTGCTGTAAGGAAATGGTTTTCAGTTCTGATTATCAGGTGGAATACAGGTGCCTGACCCTCTCAAAGATTCCTAATCAATTGGTTTGGAGTAGAGTTTAGCAGTGCTTGTTTTTGAAAGCTCCCTGGAGGATCTTAGTATGCAACCAAAATTGAAAACCACATCTCTAAAAAGTGACGTTGGTAAGTATACCACGGAGGAATAATGGCCACAGACACATTACTACTAAGTTGCAAGAGATTAATTTCTGGGGAGCTAGTTGTAACTGTGACCCATGAGATCGACAATCAGCCAGTGCTTCCCCCTACAAAGCATGAAGACTTTGCGTTAGGGTACTTTGCCTTTCCTTCTTGGTCATAACACATTGATGGTCATATTTTCTCTCTTTCTTCCTTCCTGGAAATGAAGCCAGGTAAAAACTTGGTTGTGTAAAAAGACCACCAGCAAGAGTGAAATGGTGTAAATGGAAAGGACTTGTTGCCAGGCATGGTGATGCATACCTGTAATCCCAGCACTCAGGAGGCTGAGGCAGGAGGATCACTGTGAGTTCGAGACCAGCCTGGGCTACAAAGTGAGCACAAGGGCAGCCTGAACTGCATAGCAAGAACCTGGTCTCAAAAAGAGAAAAAGAAAAAAAAAAAAAGGAAAGGATTTGTGAAAGTTATTCATATCCTTATACACAAATAAAAATTTAAAAGATTTTAGACTTTCAAATTACAAAAAGAACAGCTGGGCTTGGTGATGCATTCCTGTAGTCCCTGCACGTGAGAGGCTGAGGCAAGAGGATTGCTGTATGTTTGAGGCCAGCCTGGGCTACAAAGTGATTTAAGGCCATCTTGAACTACATAGTGAAAACCTATCTCAAAAAGTAAAAGAAAAAATTTTAATGCGAATTTTGTAGCAAATATGGAAATAAAATATGTGGCAAAGAATGCAAAGGATGAGTGGGTTTTAGTTCAACATATGCCGTAATAAGCTATACGTATTTGTGGAGAAACTGAATGCTTTCAAACACATACTATGGTTAGTTAAAAATTCATATTGAAATCTTTTTATTGTACCCAATAAAAATGACACAAAGAACCATTGCAAATAATCAATAAGGAAAATAAAATGAAATACTAAGAATATTTCATTCACCCAAAAAGTATGTTTCCAATAGATTGACCTTACAAAATGACAATAATATTGAAAACGTTATGGAGCAACTGAAATTCTGACACACTGAAGATGGTTTATAAAATACGCAATGACCCCAGACAAATACTTAACACTTTCTTAAAGAGTAAATGAAACTCTTATGTATGACTCAGCAATTCCAATCTTAGATCTTCATCCCCTTCCCCCAAATGAAAACGTCTATCAACAAAATAGTTGGTAGAAAAATGTCCATATCAGTTTTACTCACAGTAGCAAAAACGTAGAACTAGCCCATGTATCTATGAAAAAGAGATTGATACACACAGAGGGTATGTTCGCTCAATGGCAGCGGATTCAAAAAAGAGCAAACCACTGATGAACACAGTATCACAAATGAAGCTTAAAAGCAGGATGAAAATCAATCAAACAACAAAAAATTGTGGGATTCCTTTTTAAGTTCTACAGTATGCCAAATCTCTGTTGCAAAAGAAATGAGCTCAGTGGTTGGTTCTAGTAGTGGGGTAATTTTACTGGGAGGGGTGGTCAGGGAAAGTTTTAGAATGATGGGAATGTGTTTTTCTCTTGATCGAGGTGGGAAAATATGAATGTATATATTTGTCATAGCTGATCAAACTACGTATATTGTATATTGAAACATCTATGTGTAAGCAAATCGTACCCTAATATTACTGGGTACATCGTGATTCCATCTTCCAAAGACAGAAAGTCAGGAGAAAGGTACAAGCTCGGGGAAAACTTGGTTGTCTTGGGTTTAGGTGCTGTTCCACTAGAGATATCAAATAACAGTTAAATTTGGATTTTAGGGAGAGATTTAAGCTGGAAATGTAAATTTCTGAATCATACCTGTTTAGAAATGACTTAATTGACTTTTAAAAGTATTTCATTTGTGCTCTCTTTATATGTTTTTTATTTTAAAAGGAATAAAAATAAGAAAACATTAAAACAATACAGAATTTTAAGAATTTCAAGATAGGAAATTAACAATGGCTGTTATATTGTGTATTGTTATCTTCAAAGTAGTTATTCAGATGACCAGACATAGGCATGTAAAATTGATCAATTAAGCATTGACTGCTCCTTTCAATAAACTAATAGAAATTAGTAGTACAATTATCTTAGCTATCTTGTGTATATATATATATTTTTTTTCTCCTTCATTCTCTCTTTTTTCCTTTCCCTCATCCTTGTTCTTTTCTTTTGAGTAGTATGTTTTTAAGTTGTTCTAATAAACTTTAGCATATTCATATTATCCCATAGTTTCAAGCACAAACATAATTTTTATCTGTTTATATTTAGGGAAGTATGTCTAGGACAGAGTCATCTGAGACCTAGAGGAAGAAATTTCTCTTCCCCTCAGCATAAGGGAAGAGATTTGTCTCATATGAAACTTATTTTAGCAATGAATTACTCATTTTTCTAATTATAAAATGATATATGTTATTGTGGAGTTCTCAGAAAACACAGAAAATTGTAATTTAAAAGTAATTATCTGATCATTTAATTTTAATTGTCCTAAGCTTTTCCTGTTGTGTTTATATTTTAATGATATAAATACAATACATCATATCATGAACATAGCAAGACAATCAGTTATATCTAAATCATATTATTAATGGCTACACAGTATTATCTTTTTAAAGTTATGCCGCAGATATTTAGCAAATATTAATTGTTGTATATTTCGTTTCTTTTTCTAATTTTTCTTACCTTTCTTCTCCCTTTATTCAATTATATATTCTTATGTTAAATTCTTACAACTTTCATTAATGAGTTAAAAATATTTATGGAGCAGCTTTAGGTTCAGTAGTATGGCAAGAGATTTTCAACTGATTCCTCTGAGAAAACAAGCAGAAAATTTGACATTATTAAGACAAATATGTCAGTGGGTTGGAAAATGATCCAGGTAGATAAGAGCTTGAAAAGGGTTTACTCTGAAAAACTGCCAAAAGGATCATAGTGGTTTCTTTCTTTGTGGAATTTTGACCCCTTCATTGCAGCTGAGATGCTGACAATCCATAGTTTGATAAGCTGGAGGAGGCTGTCTCTTTGGGGTACATGGCAGAGAAGCTCAGTACACTAGAGGCAGATTTTTCTTGCATAGTGGTGCTTCCAGCAACAACAGACTGTGTATACAACAGCAGCCCATGCAATCGTATCACCTAGTGACACTGCACTCGCCTTCCTTTGTACAGATCTGCTCTATGAACTCCAGATGTCCACACAATGACACAGTTGTCTCATGTCTCATTCCCCAGAGTGTGTCCCTTCCATAAATAACACACGACTATATAAATGAGTGTAGACAGACAGACAGACAGATAGATTTCAAAGAGTCCTGAAAAATCAAAAACTGTGGGAGAATTGTGAGTTTTCGGGGTCTTATTTTGTTCCTCAACCCACAGCTACACACTTGCAGGTAATTCAACTCATACCCACAGTTCAGATGGCTGAAGGCAGAGCCCTTCAGGCTCCAGCATTTGAAGATACATAAACTCTGCCGGAATAAATGGCTCACTACTGAGCTAAACAATTGAATACAGACTCCACCCCTCCCTCAGAACATAGAGTAGTGTCTGTATTGCAAAGGACACAGATTTTGCCGTTCATGAAAATTGATTAGTTACTAAAATTTTTAAAAACCCAGCAAATCTCAGAAGAATAGAGTAAGTTGTAGAATTACGTGCTTATTATCAATGATATCTAATTCTCAATGAAAAATAACTGACCATGCAAAGAAATATTTCTCTATGGAAAAAATGGAAGTCAGTGGAAACTGACTCAGAGTAGGCCCAGGCAACGGATTTAGCAGGAAAAGACCTGAAAGTGACTATTAAAACTTTTCAAAGAATGAAGGGAATATAATAAATAGTGTGTAGGAACTTTGGAAATAAAAATAAGAGAACACCATAGGCTAAAATGAGCACTAAGTTTAAAATTTTATTAAGTTGTTTAAATAGTAAGTTGAGATGCCAGACCAAGTGTACCATACCCTATTAGTCACACAGACCAATGCTGATTCAGTATGGAAAAGAACTTCACCAAGTGTGAATGCAAGAGGTGTGGTCCAGAAGGGCCCTCTTAAGGAACGTCTTCCTGCACAAAATTGTGAGTTCATTTCTGTATCGTTTCTCCTACTCCAAGTATTTATTTCTACGTTAGAATTTGACATCTACATTCGATATTAGTGTTTCTTAACTGTAGTGATTTTCCATTAGATACTAACATAAAGATCTTCCTAAGTTAGATGGATTATATCACTCAAATTCTTTTTTAGTATAGTTTTAGATATCCTGGATCTTTAAATGTCATACAAGTTTATGATTAGCTTCCTAATTTCTCAAGTAAACAAATAAATAGCCTTCTGAAGTTTTGGTTGAGAGCGTTTTGAATCTATAGATGGATAGCCTTCCTGTTCTGTCTTCCTTTGCATAAATGTAGTCTCCAGTTAAATAAAAGTATCTTCTTCAAATTCTATCATTAACACCTTGTTTTAGTTTTCATTACTAGAGATCTTACATTTCTTTCATTTTTTCTCATTTAGTATTTTTACATAAAAATTTTAATATTTATTTTATTTTTACTTATTCATCACTAGTTTATAAAGTTTAACTTAATTGTATAAATTGCCCACTACATCTACTTCTTAGCTCTAAAAGATATTTCCTTGCCTTTTGTATGTTTCTTAAGATCTTTACCTTACAAGTTTATTCATACAATCTTTTTGTGGGGCTTAAAGGAAGAAATCAGGACCTTGCACATGCTAGGTAGGTGTTGTACTGCTGAGTTACGTCTCCAGCCCTGGTTATGTTTTCTTATGAATAAAAGGTTTTATTTTATAAGTGAAGTTTGCTTTTCTTGTCTGATAGACTGTCCAGAACCTGAGTAAACCGATAAGGAGAAATAATGGAGACTTTATTTGTATTTAATCTTAATCTTTACTTCTCAATGAATAAATACGATGTTAACTCTCAAGTTTATTGTGGACCTTTCTTATTAGCTGATAGAAGTTGTTTTCTATACTGACTTTACTGGCTCAAAAAATAGTGAATTTAGATCCACTGAGATGATCATATTTTATACTCCATTTCTAAAATACTGAGCAACACTGATTGCTTTTCATATGTTAAAATGGATTTCCACATACATTCCTGAGACACAGAGCTCTTAGTCTTGATGGGTTTTTTGTACTAGATAGAGCAGAATCCAACTTCTATATATTGCATTGTTGTGTGTACTTACATTTGTAACTTGCAATATTTTTGTCTAGTCTCATTGGGGTCTATTTCTTCCTCCACTATTTTCAAAGTAGAGCATATAAAATTGTATTTTTTATAAATGTATTTTTTTAGAATTCATCAGGAAAAACTCAAAGTATATTCTCCATGTGAAATTTGTATTACAAGTTGAATTTCTGTGATATATAAGGCTATATAGATTTTTTAAATTCCTCTTTGTTTATTATTTATTTGTCTTGGTACATCTCATTTTGTTAGTCTTGGAAGATTGTATTTTTCAACAAACTTTATCATTTGAACAAAAGTGGCAAATTTAGTGGAATACAATTTTATAAATCATTTCTTAAAGTTTATGGTTGCTGAGTGGTAAAGTTCTTGTTCATTCCCCTCCTCTAGCTAGGATTTCTCATTTGTGACTTCTAATCTTGATATGTCAACATTATTGGATTGAGAAACACCAACCAAATTAATAAAGCGTATTTGTGGTTGTATCTGGTTGGGGGATGGATGCATGACCTTGGGTAATATACAGGGTCCCTCACCCATTCCTCTCTGGTCTTGTTCCTCTTTTATGCTCTCTGGCCACTGTACTAAGCACCTTTGCTTCACCATACCCTTCTATGAAATTCCTGCCTTGAAGCAGCCTGACTATAGAATGAATCCCCCAAACCATGGACAAAATTAAGCATCTCCTTTAAATTGTGGATCTGGGGTATTGTGTCACAGCAATAGAATACCTGATGTTGTGTGCAGAGCTTAATGTGTGATTCTAATTGGAAATCAGAAGACCCGAATGCGGATAGGAGTAGAGAGAGTAGAGGTCAGGTTCAGGAGGTTTCAGCTGCGAACCAGGACTCCACTGGTGTTGGGACTAGAGGCCATGTTTGTTACATTCTGGCAGAAAATGTGTATACCCTTGGCCCATGTCTTGAGACTTTTCAGGAGGCTAGATTAAGAAAGGTGGACTAATCTAGTGCAGGAAGTTTCAAGACATTCTGACATTCAGGCTATGGCATGGGCATTGTTATCTTCTCGTAGCCAGATTTACAGTTGGAATTGGGGAAAAAGGCATAGAATAAAAATTTGAAAAACAAATTTGGTCCGTAGAAAACCTGTGTAAAGTTGGAGACAGAAGAAGTCTGACTGCTAAAGATTAATATTATTTTTAAAAGTACAGATAGAAGAAAGATGCCTTGAGGACATCTCAGGAATCAGCAAGACTCCACCCTTCATGGGCTCAAGGATGTAAAGGATAAAATTTAAATTTGAGAAGAGAGTCCTTAGGATTCCAGTTCAGGAAGGGATTGGTTCCCCAGGATTCATTTCATTTTCCCAGGAATCATTTCACTGTGCTCAATCTTTCAGGCATTCAGTGACTGCGGTAGTCATAGCCTAAAGGAGACCTGGCTATTGTTCCAGCTGGTAGCTGATTGTGGCATTGTCCTTGGCTACTTTTCAAGATAGCAGCTGAGTTTGACATTGTCCATGTCATCCTGGTTTAATGACACGCAGAATTCAAGAGGTGTAGAATAAGAAAGACTTCCATAAACATGTCAAAGGATCGATTGGGAGGCCAGGCAAGAAGCCAATGAGGGGGCAGTGGGTGAAGCTGTATCAGTGAAGTACAAGAAGCTGAAAATGTCAAAAAGGTGGAAAGTGTGCTGAGGAAAACTGCTGCTTGACAGTGGATCCAGTTCAAGAGGGAGTTTATGGGCTTCAGCCAGTAAGACCATAAGGGTGGGCTGCCCTAGAACTCTCATTTTACTATCATGTACTCTGGATGCTAGATGTGGAGTTAGATGATTTAGTGTTTTTACTGCTGGGTTTCTGTCTTGCCTTGGTCTGATTCTTTTCTACCTCCCTATTCTCCCCTTTGTGGATGGGAATATTTACTGTGTGCCATTGTACTTTGGGATTATATCCTTTGGTTTTTATTTTTTTGCAGAGGATTACAGGTAAGAATTTGCCTTGATTACCAGAAGAAATTTGAGCATGAATGTTTGAAAAACAACAGAACCATTGAGACTTTGGGTAGGAGATTATTGAATTTCTATGTATACACAGGATAGTTATATTATGTTAGGTGGAATGATGAACTTGCTATTTTTTTTATTTGGAGATTTACTATGGCTTAAGGAGTTGTGTTTAGACATGAAGCTGACAAAGGGTGGACTGTGACCTTGAATCCTGATACGTCAACTTCATTGGATTAAGAAATGCCTAGGGGATTAGTAAAGCACATTTGTGGGTGTGTCACGGAGGGACTGATACCATCCTATTCCCCTGCTTCCTTGCCACCATGAATTATGCAGCTTTGCTCCACGGCACTTTTGTGTCAGGATGCTTTTGCCTTGGAGCCAGCTGACTATGGGCTGAATCTCCCTCCCCATACCATGAGATGAATAAACATCTCCTGAAGTTCTGGGTGTTGACTACTCTGTCCCAGCAACAGAAAATCAGACCAATACATTACTTGTATTAATCTTTTTAGGGTCAATTTTTGTTTTCTTTTGTTCTCTATGTCTTTCTTCCTTTTTTTTTTTTTTTTTTTTGCGGTGCCAGGGATTGAACTCAGGACCTTGTGCTGGCCAGGCAGGTGCTTATGCCACTGTTGTTCTCTGTTTCTTATATCCTTTGTTTCTGCTCTCATCTTACTATTTCTCCTCAGATTACCTACTTAGAATACATAAATTGTCAATTTGTTTGCTTTTTTTCTTGATCATTAATGAGAAAGTCAAGATTGTTGGTGTTAAGTCTTTCCTAATCTAGATATTTATGACATAAATTCCTAAGTGTTAACTTTTTTAGCTGTAACCTATATATTTTGACAAGCTGTGTTTCATTATTTTCACACTAACATATTCTCTAATTTCCCTTCAGATAACTTCTGAACCCATGGGTGTTAAGTATGCTGTTTAACTTTCATATATTGGGAGAGCTTGCAGACTCTGAGTGTGGATTTCCAACTTGATTGCACAGAGATAGGAGCACATGTGCTGTATTGGATTTAATCCTTTACACTTTGTCAAATATCATTTTGTCAAGAATTTCATTAATCTTGAACGTTCTGTGAACATCTCTGAAGAAATACATGTTCATGAAAACAATATATGCTCACAAAAAGAATATATATGTGTCATTTAGTTTTCTCCCATTTTAAATTGGGCGATGGTATGGTTTGAATGTGTCTCCTGAGAGTTCATCTGTTGAAAAGTTTTTAATCCCCAAATTTATACATTAATGGTATCTTGGAATGGGGCTCTTGAAAGTTAGTTAGCTTGTGAGGATGGCTATCCGTGGTGGCATTAATGGCTTTGTAAGAGGAAGCAGGACCTGAGCTAGCACGCTTGCTCTGTCTCACCATGCAACCCCTCTGCTAGGCTCTGATCTTGGACTAATGCACTTACCAGGTGCCAGGGCCCTGGTATTGGAGTTCCCGGTCTCTAGCACTAGGAGCTAAATAAACTTCAATTCCTTATAAATTACCCAGCCCTTGGTATTCAGTTTAGCAAGAGAAAGCAGATGAAGACAGAAAGTCTCAGTATTATTGTTTTGGAATAATTATTTACGTATCTAGACATATATTTATCTAGACACAAGGCTCTTTATCAGCTATGCTAATCAGCTATGTCACTGAAAACGCGCTCTGTTATTCTCTGAGTTGTGTTGTCCCTCCCATTGGTATCCTTTGAAGCACAAAAGTTATTTTATTTTAATGCAGTCCAATTTATCTTTGTTAGTTTCTTGTGCTTTTGGTATCCTATTTAAGAAGGTTTTTTCTAATCCGAGGTCATGAAAACTTATGCCTATATTTCAACTCTGGTGTTTTTTCTAAGGGGATGTCTAGCTTAATTATGTTCCATATAGATGCACTTAGTTATCTAGTTGTACCTGCACCATTTATTATGAAGATCATGATTTCCTCCTGGAATTGGCCTGGCTTCCTGAACAGATATTTGAAATTATTGCATTCACTGATGAAATTCTGAGAACTTGTTTTATTGACATCTTTGTTCTTGAAAGGTGGAGCATAGATCAAGTGGCTCTGAAACCTGTTTCCATGGAGATATGATACTATCTTTCTCCTTCCCGTGAATCTTCTTGCATATTTAGCCCAAACATCTTGAACTTCCTGAATGGCAGCAATTGCATCTTTCACACACTACTCTCCACAGTTCCTCATTAGAACTGGACAACGCTGAACCGGACGCCTCTAACTGGTAGGGCCCTGAGAGCTGCCCTCATTTCACTTTTCAAGAAAAACAACCATTTTGGCTCTTGCAAGAGGTCAAGATTATTGTTAGTGTGCATGCTAGGGAGCCTAAATGAGTGAGCTCAATACTGTGTTAGAGAAGATCAGAAATATGGCAAAAGCAGCTAATGCTTGATGGCTCCCTGAGGTGAGACTTGCTCCTTGTCTTTCATGGACACAAACACCAGAGGAATTCCTGTTCTCTGACTACATACAAATTCTTCACCTTGTTTGTTTTTCAGTGAAGCAAGTCCTAACACTTGCTCTGTACTCTTAACAGAGATAGTTAGACTGAAACAAATGTTTTTAATGTCCAACCATCCTTCTTCTACTGAAGATCAAAAGTTTTTACCTGTGCCCTTTTCCAACTCTTCACAGATTTTTTCTAGTGTTTTGCATTGACAAGTGAGCTCAACTCTAAGTTGCTTCTCTGGGATGGCACCAGCCACTCAAACATCAGCATGCAAGCTTTGCTTTCAGCTTTGATCTAGAACTCAAATAAGGCAGAAATGGGACTAAAGAAATGCTGCTGTTAATGGTTTGTGTCTGCATGTCCCCCCAAATCCTCATGCAGATATTTGGTGGCTTTTAGAGTTTATGACTGATCCATGATCCAATGCTGGGATTATGGGTGTGAGAGCTATACCTTAGGGCAGATAGTTTGTATATGTAAGGGAGAGAAAGAGGCCACAGGCAGCCATTCCTCCCTGTCATTCCTGCTGCCATTCCTCCCTTCTTGTGCTTGTTGCTTTGCTGTGTACTGCTGCCGTGAACTGTTGCCCTCTGCCATGTGCCACTCTGCCTCAGAACCAGCTGAGAATGGACTGAAACCTCCACTGACTGTAAGCTAAATAAACCTTTCCTTCCTTCATTTTGGGTGTTGGGTATTTTGTCTCAATAACAAGAGAAAAGTAACCAAGACAGCTGCTGTTAAAGAGAGCTTCGGTTGATGACCTGGCAGTAGCATCCCCTGCCTAGTATCTGCAACATGAAATACAATATCCATGCCAGCAGCAAGGATAGTACGGGCACAGATGAAGCCATCTGCCAGCGTATTTAGGCATTGCTCCTGGCCCCATAACCGCCCCGTACATTGTCATCGCTCTCTGAGAGATGTACATGCAGCTCTGCTGGGTGTGGTGGCGCAGCAGCTAAAACGCGTCACATATACAGGAAATTTTTGATAAAGTGTTATTATCCACTACAACCTTGTTTTGAAGGCAACAGCATGTCTTTTCTGCTAAATATAATGACAGTGATGGCTGATGGTCAGTATGGTTGTTTTAAAAATGTCTTAAATGACAAAGTGAAAATTTGATTTTTTAAAAAATATAGAAAAGTACCTCAAAATTCAAAATCATGAAAGTACTGGATTTCCCCATTAGAGGGCAGGACCCAAGCTATTCAATCTGTGGTTTTCCTTTGACCCATTCTGTGCCTCAGTGATCGCCTTTGTAAAATGGGAGATGTATACAAGTACCTGTGACATAATAAGAAGTGCATATACTTGGTCTCTTTCTCCAGTTCCTTTCCAGAGTTTTTAAAACTCTTGCAATTTCCTAAAACCCTTGTAATTTCCTGAGTTTTATGAGTAATAGGAACAAATTTTATTATAATATTTGGTCTTAGTCTCCAATTTCTGATATACAAGAGCTTCTAAAACGCGAGTAGGTTACTAGATCTGCCCTAGTATCCAGTATGCTAATGAGAGGACTGAGGCCTGGGGACCTCTGACGGCATCAGGGTGGAGGCTGAGGGCACCAGAGGAGCAGGCCCTGTGAACAAAGGTAACATTTTGGCTCCACCCTCCAACCTCCAGACGGAAAAAGAGGAATAGAGATCCAGCTAGTCAGCAGTGGTCAATCACTCTTGTGTAAAGAACACCTATAAAATACATAACCTTCAAAACGAGGCTCAGGAAGCTGACGGGTTGAGGAACACATCTCTATTCTGGGAGGACGAGGAGAGAAGCTCCGGCCCTTCGGATCCTTCCAGTCTTTGTCCTAAGTACCTCTTCATCTGGCTGTTGATTTGTAGGTTTTATAGTAAATTAGAAAACTTGAGCAGAGTGTTTCCCTGTGTTCAGTAATCCATAATAGCAAATGACCAAACCTCAGGAGGAACCATGATAATTCCCAATTTTTAGCCAAGCTAGACAATAGTGTGATGGTAACATGAGGCAGTACTATTTAAGATTAGGGGTAGGCAGTCTTGTGGGAGGTCTTAGTCTTTGGGGTCTGCACTAACTCCAGGTAGCATCAGAACCAGATTAAACACATAGTTGATGTCCGCAGAGTTGGAGAACTGCTTGGCATAGAAAACCCATGCATGTGATATCAGAAGTGTGTGCATAGAAAAAGAGATTTTCTTTTTACTACCTTCCAATGTTATTTTGAAGTTTGAGAATGATACACTATGTAAAGTGTACAGCATATTACCCCCCCACGGAAGAGTGACTTCCTTTACCTTTCAAAAAAACTCTCCTGGAAAGAACAGTGATAATGCTAGGCCATCAGTAATAAATTCCAAATTTGGACCAAGGCATACCTCCAACTGTATTTATAACTCAATGCAATGAATTCCATGGAAATAATATTATCCATGAAATTATTAGATTTTTAGGCCTGTCTATAATATTTTTCATTTATTATATTGTCCTATCATTCTCAATCTAGGTTTCATATACTGTAAAATGTGCACAAGATATACTAGAAGCCCAGAATAAATTTGTCTTATATTTTGGAAAGTGATTATTTTTATATCTAGAAATAATTTAAGAAAAATTTAAGTAAGCATAGCAAGGACTAAAATGTGAAAATGCTCCTAAGCTTTTTTTAACTTTAAAGAGACTAAAAATTAAAAAAATAAAAAAGTAAAGAATTTCAGGACAAGCTGATAGGAAATTAACAATGGTTATATTTCATGTTGTTATCTTCAAAGTAGTTATTCAGACTACTGGATATAGGAATGTAAAACTGATCAAACAATTACCATTAACTGTTCCTTTCAATAAACTAATAGAAATTAGAAATCATAAGTGTTCAAAAAACATTTTCATAGGGAGTGAATAGGATTGGACAAATGCTGAGATTACACAATCTCCACTCTGTGATGGGCACATGAATGCAGAAATCTAATCATCTCTCATCCAACTTCAGGATGGGGCATACACAGCAGTACTTCTTGATATAAGACATGATAACAAATTAAAACTGAGGAAGCAGCACAAATTTATGGGCAAAGTCTTTAACTGAGAAGGAAGAGGAAATGGAAAGGGATCTCAGCTTGAGTAGAAGAGAAGGCAGAGGGGGCAAGAGCACAACTCTGAGGGACAAGATCAAACTGGTTCAATAACAAAAGAACTGGGCTAGTTTTTAAAGGCACCCTCACTGGGGTATGCTAGCAGCTGGTATTTTTCCACTGAGCCATAAGTATGATTTTTTTGGAGACCTTTTCTTTGTGTTTCAGGGGATTTCCTCCTTGTATAGGATGTGGATTAGCAACCATTGTCATTCTCACCCTTGAAGCCACTCACACACTCACACACCCACACACTCACACACACACACACACACACACACACACACACACAATGTCAGTCACAGCACGCCTGGTTTTTACAATAAGGATTGGGGACCAAGGGAAGGGTGCATCCTATATGTTATCAGCAGGGAGGATGGAGAAAGACCTTTCTTCCCCTTCAGTGGATGACAGGGCACAGATTAAAGAGATTCCCAATCTTCCGTCCCCATGAAGGTCACTGTTCCACTTTGCTTTTGAATCAACCCTCCAGATGTAATACAGTTGCTGTGGGACAGTACTGCACTGGACTTAATTGAGGGAGATGGATCTGCATCTCCCCATCGCCCACTTTTCCTCCACCTCCTGGTCATTGCTATAACACACCTTGACTTCTTGTCTAGAACAGTGGGGAAAACATCAACTTGAAAGTTTCCAGTACAGAAAATGGAAATCCTTGGCTCTTACATGAAGATTCCAGGTAGTAGAGATGAAATCGAGTTATAGTGCTCACAAGACATAGAGGAAACTGAAGATGTCTGTAAGTGTGAAAAAGAACTTCTGGGGAATGGTGAGGTTGCCTAGCAGGGCCATGGCAAATGGCAGTGATGCCTAAGGACTCTGGCTGTGGGAAGCAATCCAGGGAGAAAGACTATGTACCCTTTAGGATGGTGGATAGCCTGTTAACCCTATTCCATCACTGGACATGGGGCAATGAGGAAGAGGAAGAGCCTATCTCAAGGCGTATAGAAAGTATTGCTTAATAAAAGAAAGTGCTGGTGGCCAAGGAAATGAATAGCTACACAGCAAGGAAGTGAATCCCTAGTTAGGTAGCCATTCACTTCACATAGCAGACCTTCTGCAGCGGGGCCTCCCTGTACACACAACAGGCCACTGCTGTGAAAAGACTGTAGTGTGTGACATGTACAATATGGCATGTATCAGGATAGCAGAGGTCATGATGGGAGGCCAGGGAGGCATGGCTTTCTCTCGCATGCATTTTGTTTGGCCCATCCAGTGTTTCTGAAACAAGAAAAAATGCCATAGACATATTGAGATTTCTGGATTTTACTGCAAAAAAATTACAAATTGAGGGAAGACATACCCACCTTCCAGCAAAGAGAATCGAGTGTGAATTCCCCAGTCTTCTCCATGCCTTCGTGTAGCACAGCCCACTCTTCCATCCACACACCTGGGAATGTCCTGACTGGGAGGCATGTTAATGTGTAATCCCTCGCAATCCAGTATATTTGAGGAGTCTTCCTACTTGGTGTTTTTTAGTCACTTGGCCTAATTTAGTCACCATTAAATTAGATGCAGTGACATAAAAACACATAGAACAACACTAACAGAGCAGATACTTAACATTTGTCATCATCATCCTTGGTATGAAATGAAGAGAACCAAAAATCAATTTTGAAAAACCACCATTCATTCAGTTTCCAATGATTCAGTCTGGCCAATTCACATGGCTGAACAGCAATTTTGTTTCCTCACAATTTTCTGTAGTCAAAATGAGTCACATCTTTAATTATCAGTGCATCAATATGAGGCAAGCTATATAGCCAAATTCAGCCAAGAACACTGTCAGCTTGGCACTCTTGTTAACTTCTTAATGCTCATGCTAATGGTAGAGGGAGCCTGACAGCCAAAGTGGTTGTGAGTAACTCTCTGGAAACTAAGATTTAAACACAAAGGAAACCAGTTTGAAAAGAAGTCCTTAGGACAGGCTTCAAAGGAAGAGATTTCTTTGTTGTGTATTTAAGAGAAGAGGAAACGAAAACAAATTGCTCAAATATGAAAACAATCTGCCTTGGTTAGAGCAAGCATGGTGCTAAAAGCAATCATAGTCATAGAATAACTTCTTGTGGAGCTGGAAGAGAGCTCAGCAGTCTACCAGTCCCTTTCTTGAGCTGAGAAAAGAGCTGAGCTGAAAAAAAGAGAACTCCACGGGGAGCCCTCCCTGCACCGGGGTGGGCAGTGATATCTCAGATGGATGAGATTTGCTTTTTTGTAGCCCAGAGCTCTCTATGCCCCCTCTGTAGAGAACTGTGTGTGAATTCAGATACTCCCTTTTGTCAAACATGATGGTGGATGCACTGGGTGATTCTCCTACTTCAGCACTGGTCTGGTTTTTATTGGAGTCTGCTTGTCAGTGTTTCTTGTCTCTACTCAGATAGACCCCTGGGAGAGTGAAGAAAGAAGCACAAGCCACTAAGTCTAGAGATGTAGTCTCTGGGAAGACAATTTTGGAGAGTGAGAGGAAAGCCCAACAACATAGTCTCCACAAAGAGAAGATGTTAGTAAGGAGGCCGTCAAGGTGAAAGTTAATGAATAAAAGAATTAGGGCTTTGGACAACAGAAAAGCTTGAATGATATCAGTTCAGAGACCTCATTTGACTTGTGAAGCTCAGAAAGTGTCATCAGGCTGCCTAGAAGAGACAGAAATGAGTAAAGACCTATGGACTCTTTCTTGGATTCTCATCCTTAGCTTTCTCCTTTATAAGCCCCCAGGTAACTGGCCAGGGACAAAGCAAACACAGGGCTCAGCACATTAAGAAAACCGGTCCAAGTTCCCAGTGGGTAAGACTTGAGTCAGGAAGCCAAACTTCTACATTCCGCCGTCAGTGGGATCATTAAATCATTCTTTGTGCTCTGAAACTCTGGTAAAACCTGACTTTTCCAGAGACATTTTAAATCCAAAGCTACCACTCATCTGGAACAAGATTGCTCTGGCCAGTAGGACTTTTAACAAAAATCCCCAATCAAAACTTGCCAGGTATCTCTTTGACAGGTTTTTGATAAAAAAAAAAAAAGTATGAAATAAATATATACATTTTAAAAAAGCTTTCATCATGTTAAAAAGCTTTGTTTTTTTGTTCTATGAGAAGAATGAGTCTGTTCTTATGAGATTTTTTTTTCTCTTTCTTTTTGTTCTGGGCCAGTGAGAATTTAAGCATTCCATATGCTTGGTTGCACTCAGCAGTGGCAAAGAAACAATAACATTTGATTTGACTTTTGTTTCTACCCCCTGTAATTTTAGCTGTCTGGCCCGAGTTACCTTCTTTTCTCCACAGCGCCTTCCACTCTCGCTACCTGACAGCTCTCTCCTTTGCACCTGGGAGTTGCAGATAAAAAGGCTGAGGACCATGCCGGGGGCCTTCAGGGCCTTCCGTGGTTGGTCATTATAACATCCTGTCAGCACCCTGGTGTGAGGGCCCCTGGCATAAAGTTACAGATCAGATTTGCATGAAGATGGTGCAATTCTGTATTCTTTCTCTCTCCTTTCATTTCTCTCTGGACCCAGCCACAACATTCTTCCTCAACAGCAACACGATCTGAATATTTTCCACATGCTATTAAGATGCCCGCTAGAAGCAAGTGAGTCTTTCATGTTCTTCCAGAAGACACGGCCAGTATTAAGCAGGGCCCTGGTTTGTAATTCTAGCTCTAGTTAGCATCTCAATGGAAGGTGGAGAACTTGTCATTTTAGCTGGCCTGAGCCCCTAATGGGTGGAGAGGAGCGAGTGCATGTACTTCTCAGGACTCAGCTTGCACAAGCCTGCTTACCTCATTACCAGGGTGAAGCCATTCAGATGACTGAACAGCCAGTTCCTCCCCAAGTTCATCTCAAGATCGTTCTAACAGTCCCCCAACTTATTTGTTTTCTTCCATTTTTTCCAGATTAGTATTTTATGGCTGGTTTGGTTGGTTCTTTTTGTCAGGCCTGGATGTGATTTTATAAACAGGACGGGCGGTTTACGTTAAGAAAATCCTAGTACTTTAAACCCATTTGTACTATTTTTTATGCTAATTGGTGTCTGTTTGTATGTTTTTGTACTTTTATTAAAAAAAAAACAACAAACCCATCATAGAACTGACCACTAGCGGTTCTTGGTGGCATCTGTCAGCTCTAAGCCAAACCTTAAAATTCTTAGGTACTAAGCATAAAAGTTATATAAAATGATTTCATTAAAACAAATGGATCAGGAGAAATTTAAAACGATTTAACTAGATGTAACAGACCAGAAGAAAATGATTCAGTTACGCGCCAGCACCCTTCTCCTACTCCAGCTTCATTTAATCACCGATAGGCATTTTTCTTTTCCCTTGGGGTGACTCATGGCACCAGTACTTACTATCATTGATTAACTTTGTCAGCGGAGACATTTTACTTTTTCCATAATTTTAATAGTAATTTTTTAATTCATAGGAATCATAATTCTCTTCCTATGTTATGCTGAAAGCTATAAATTACATTTAACTTCCCTGAACTTGAGCTTTCACAAGTAAAACCAAACCATGCAATAACTAAAACACAAGGGACCTCCTGTAACTTTCTTAAGCTGGGACTCAGTGGCAAAGAGGCATTGCCTAAACCCTTTGGCTTATTAACATTTCTTCTTGTTAATCAAGCTTACTGGCTACATTGTTAATGCTTGGTTCAGTATTAACGCTTTGTGTTTCTTCTCACTGGTCTGCTAGTACTGTGATGTTTCTGTGGTGGGCGCGTAGAGTATGCTGTGCTCTTACCTCTAAGACCAGTTGTAACGAAAAGGGATTATTTGAAAAATAGGCAGAATAACGTTTCTTGTGGGACTTACTTAGTATTCATAAGAGTAAATGTGAGTAAAGACCGTTCCCAAAGCAAATTGAAGTAGTTCAAAGGGAAGGCCTATGGCAGATCTAATATTTCTCTCAAAATTCACACTACAAGAATATTTTGCTGACCAGAAATAGCCTTGTCAATATTTGGTATTGTGATTCCGAGGACACAAGGATGGAGAGATGGAGTCTTTCATGTGGATTCGCTGTTTTCAATTCTGTGTTCCCATATATATCTAAGCCTTGATTTGTCTTTTAATTAATCACAGTCAAGAGATCACTGACATTCGTATCATGAAAGGAACATGGATTATTAGCTATCAATCCTGCTATTTCTTAGAGAGAATGCAATGTTGTATATCTAAATGGCTAACATATTTCTATTGCTACCTACCATATTTCCTATTTCACAATACCATTCGAATCTGTCTTTCTCTTAAATAATTGTAATGCTGCATTTGAATAAGAAATGACAACCACCCATATGGTATAGACATGCTCCTAGTTAAAGATTTAGCTTTCAAATAAAAATTTATGAAAAGTGTAAAGACCATATAGTGTGCATCACATTCATAAATTATGCTCCTGATGAATGCTTCATCCAGGTTTTTTATATTCTATTTATCCATAATAGATTTTGTCAATTTCATCCAATATGGAGATTTATAAGCAATGGCATACATGAAATCTGCCAGGTCACCATCAAAAGAATATTTCTAAGGCTGACACCAGTCATTAAAATCACTTTGCCCCATGCACAGCAATTTCCAGAGAAGGACGTTGAGTTTATTCCTCATTGTGATCAATATTGTGCCATGATAGAAATGGCAGAGAACATGTTAATTCTGTTGAAGAGAAGCTGGCTCAAGACCCAGGAATTCACAGTGGGGATTTATCAAAATAAAAACCGTAATGTAAAATATTACCTTCTCACCACTCTGTGTTCCCAATAAACCTTTCTGTGAGTTTATAAATGTATTAGCCTGAAAAAATATTTTTTTCTAGGCCCACTCATCCTATCAGGGGATTTATTTTGGTGGGAATGATTTCTTTGTGCCTCAGGAGTATCACTAACTGAAACTTCAGCAGCAGTGATGGGGAAAAGTATCGTATGCTGTGCTGAAGCAAAGTCCATAGAACTAGTATGCCACACTGTTCCTTCAGAATATTTAGCAGTTTCATAGCTACTTTGAAAAAAACCCCGCCAGCTCCTCTCCCTTTGCCATATCCTGTCCCCTCTCAGTCCACAGTATTTGATGTATTTGATGGCCATTAGGATGCAGAACATAGCAGCAAAGCCCTTCAGGCTCAGCCTTTAAAAGCATCTGATTTTCATTTTTTCCTTTGGCGTTTTCACACATATCCTTTTACAAACTTGATTCATTTCTTTTTAGCTCTGGAAAAAATATTCTCCACTTGGAATGAGAAATCAGGAATGTGGGAATTCATACATTGCGTGCATGTGTGGTTAGTGGTGTGTGTGCCATTTGTACACATCACTGACTGGGGGAAGTTAAATCATATTTGGATCCAGTTGGTGGCAAGAATACCCGAAGTGCCAACTTGAGGTCTTTGAAGTAACATTCAGTACAACCTGTTATTGAAGTACTTCTTGCCAGCATAAAGCAGAGGAAGTACCCACTGAAAGAAGAATATTTTCCTTTTCTTGCCATTCAAGCCACACAAGAACATTCTTTCAACTCATCTGAAAAAAAGGGAAAAAGGAACCTCTCAATTTTTCTTTATTTTTCTTCCACTGGGTGAGGACATAATGACTTATGATATGAATATTTTCTCAACTTAAAATCTCTCTTTGGTTCTCCTCTAAAGTAGAATGTAATAAACAGATGTGTCTACAAGAGATGGTTCTTATAGACAGCTATAATGAAGGGCCTGCTTCTGGGGTGTGAACGGCTGGCTCCGTGGTAAAAACTAGAAGCATAAGTTCCTCTCTCTTGCTCTGGGTTAGTGAATCCAGGACCACTGACTTATGCTTCTTCTCTTGACAATTTGTGGAGACACGGCAGATGGTCATGTTGTGGAATCAGCTCCTCTTCCAGAGTTACCCTGAAGCTTTAGTTGGTCACAGTGCGAGGACAATACTTGGAGAGTACAGGCTGTGTAACAATAACCCTATATTTTATTTCTGAGGTTTAATGAATTTGCAGATAGTTTTTAAAAAGATCAAACTAGTAGGATTATAATGTGCTAAAATTAGAATCTATGTAAGAGAATTTTAAAAATTATATTAAACCTACCTGTGTATATCAAGGACATTAGAGGTTTTAAAAGTAAGAGCTTTGAATTAGTAGAAGGAACAACCAGCCCTATCATAGGGAGAGCAGTTTTATTACAGGTTCCCAGTTTCTGAGTTTGCAGGTGCCTTTCTATTTGACTTCCTGTTCAGCCAAAACAGACATGGTGACATCCAGTTTACTTAACTAGCTGTGGTGGACAGCTGTGATGTGGAGTAAGGCAGAAGACCCGGCCACTGGCCCCGTTGGGCACACAGCTGTCTGCATGCCCTTGGCCCGATGTGGAGTACTGTCTCCCAAGCCTCCTGGTTGGGTCCTTTCCTTCCAGTCCAAGAAACTGGATCCAAAGTGTGCTGGCTCTGCGACTGCAGGAAAAGCATAAAGAGGAGGTAAGTAGCCTGGGACCCATGGGCTCCGTCTGGAAGAAAAATGTTCTACCTAAATTCTTACTGGTTTCCTCACAAGGTCAGAAATGTGCTGGCTGAGAAACCTTACCCCAGTGCCACCTGGGTAGCTGGCTGTTTCTGAGCAAAAAGGAAATGCTTTCCAAAGTAGCACATGGGACAATACTGTTGAATGCCTCCCAAGGGGCACCTGTCCTTCACTTTCTTAACATTCCATTATCACAATAAAATCAGTATGTAAAACAAAAGAACCCACCCACTTGTAACCCCATCTAGACTAGCCATCCCCTGGGACTGCAGAGATGCTCTCTCAGCTGTGAGACAGGGGCCCACCTGGACTCTTTGTTCCCTTCACTACTTTTGTGCATGTAAGGAGAGCTTGTAGCACCTGCGTACAATTTGCAGCAAAGGCACCTGCTGATGAAGTGAGAGTCCTTTTATACGAATCCGTTTTCCACATCCTTGTCCCTGACTAAGGGGTCCACCTACCCTGAAACAGAAATGGAGGCCTCCACAAATCAAAGTGAAAACTTTGGAATAGCCCCAAGCAATCTCTAGGTTTTGGGTCACTTTTCTTGAATTGTACACATTTACAAATGACAACTGAGGTAACAAAGTCATTTTTCTAGGGAATTTCCAACTCTCTTGCAGCATTAGATTTGCTTGTGTCTGTGTTCACGAACCTGAGACAATTTTCTTTGAAGTTATGAACAAATAGGCATGGCCTTGGTGATTTGGTAGAGTGCTGGTGGTCTCCAGACCTCCCAGTGGGAGGAAAACCTGCTCTCCAGTGAGAAAAGCTAGTCGGGGATGGAGGTGAGGGAGGAAAGAGACACAGGACCTGAAACTCATGGTAGTTGCCCCCTACCAAGATTCATTAACTGCATTTTATTGAAAGCACTGTAAGCAGAAGTTCAAAAACACTTCGAGAGGTAGAAGCCTCCTTGTAGTGCTGCGAGGGCTGACTCTGTGAGACATATTATTTAACATGGTAGATTTCAGAGATTCATAGGGAAGAAATGTCTTGACTAATGTGCAGGAACTATGCTGGACACTGAACACTTGTTTTGTTTAATCCTTCCGACAACTAAGACATGGGCAACGTCATTCGCACTTTATACGTAAGGGAATTGTGGTACAGAGATGAAGTAATGTGCTCATGATTAGGTTAATGGAAGAAAAGTAATAGTGATGGGTTACGAACTTGGATTCAGATTGCAAAGATTATACTTAGTCTACTGAAGCAGTTAATCAACACTTTTGCATTGAATACTTGTAATGACGAAAGATAGATTTGAGCCCTGGCAATTGCCGGTGGGGAAGTGAGGCAGGATTTGAAGCTTCTGGCATCGTAACATGTAGATGTTCAATGCAAGTGGTAATTTTTCAGGTCTCCTTTTTCATCTTAAAGATAAGTGATGAGTTGGGCACAGTGGTGGAGGCCTGGAATTCCAGAGAGGCTGAAGCAGGAGGATCACAAGTTCAAGTTCAGCCTGGGCAACTTAGCAAGACCCCGTTTCAAAATAAAAGATAAACAATAGGTCAGTGATGTAGCCCAGTATGAATGTCCTGGGTTCTAGCCCCTGTATTGGACAAACACATGTGACAAGGTTGCTGTTAATTCCATGATACATTTGTTTGCTTTAATATAAAAATATGACTTCTCCTTTATCTCTCTAAGAGTCGTGGACCATCAGACAAAGAAGTGCATTTACACTATAGCTGTGAGTGGCTCCTGGGTACAAGTGGGTGCTAAGAATGTGTCTACTTGGGTAGTGCTGGCATCAGTTTGAAAAATATCAGGCCATAAGTGCTGCTTCTTTACTAAGGGTTACAGCTATAGATGACCATTATCAAGGGAATTTGTGCATTCGGTGCAAGGTTGGGCTGCAGGAGGCTGAAGGACTGCTTATCTTGTATGGGGCTGATATGATGACTGAGGAAGATGAGGTACTAGCATTAGACAGAACTGGGGTTTGAATCTAGACTAACACCAGCCATCTGAGCACTTTGAGGTATTACTTAACTTTCTTAAACTTTAATTTCTTACTGTGTAAAAAGGAACTAATTGTACCTACCTCTTGAGAGGTGTTTAAGGATTAGGGTCCAGAATGCACTTACCTCAGATTTTGGGATATGCTGAACATTCAGATATGGTGCTTATTGTTTTTCATACCAAGAGGGCTCTGGGACATGGGTCAACATGAGTGCATATGTGGCTCTGAACAAGGCCAGACCTTCCTGTCCTGTGTGCGTCTGCCTGATCTGCCCCAGAACCCAGGGAGATTGGAGATTCTCCTCCTGGAGAAGATGATGGACTGATGATGGGCCAGTTCCTCTGTTTCCTATTTCTGGCCCATGGTTTTGCACTTCCTCACCCTTGGAGGAAGAATCCTTTGCACTACTGTGTTTTTTCCCTGCATCTACACAGGTGCTGTGTAGTGAGCATGTGGTCTGGCTATAACTAAAGGTGTTCAGCAGGGTGTTTCTCCTTAATACTATATAGAAACACACGTAACAGCTTGGCCTTCTTAGGTCTGTTGCAGATGTTAAAAGTAACTCATAAAATATGGTAAGAATATAATTTATTTTTTTTATGGAGAAAGAGACAAACCAACCAGATAGTAGTATACTTTTGAACAAGTGTTTCAGATGTCATGACCACATTTCTAGGCTACCCAGGCATCTGTGATACATAGAAATTTAGAGTAAGGAAGAACCCGTTTTCATGGTGAATGGTGCCAAAACCTATCAGTTTTATCTGATGGTGTTTCCACAATGGTATCATGTCACCAGTGGTGACTATGAACGGTCTTCCTGCCCGGCATCACACATTCCCATCACACTCCTGTGCCTTCATGTTTCATCATCGTTATTCTATTAGCAAAACAAACAAACAAAAATGCTTTCTGTTTGAAAAAGTATCACATTAGTAAGTAAAATCTATGAAGAATGGGATAATTTGGCCTCCAATACATTTACAAAAAGGAGGTGAACAGCTCTGAATAAAGCAGATTGCTCAAACTTTCTTCACCACAATGACTTCTTAAAATGTTCTGTGCTTCACAGAATTTCTGTTCATCCCCCCTTTGTTTTAGGGGAACAATTTGGTTCCCACAACTACTATTCCTGTGATGTAAAAAAGAGCCTAAAAGTTTCTTCCTGCTGTAAGTTCGAAAAGAGAGTTACTGTCCAAGTGACAAAAATGTTAGCGAGGTGATCTCTTTATCTTGGGGTAGTGGAATACTTCCTCATGGTGGAAATGGGCTGCTCTGCCAAGAAAACCTGAAAGAGTGTTTGGGAAGTTTTTACATATTATGCAAGGCAGTTTATTTTGGGAGCTGGTGTATCATGTGCTGCTGCCTCTAACCACATCTGCTCCATTTCCATACTGACCATTTCATTGCTGGTGGCCTACATTTGTGCTGGCTGAGGATCCCCGATTAGGGAGACAGTCCCATGAAGCTTGATGAACTCGGCCCAGAGATAAAATTGATTTGGAAATTTAAAGACGCTACCAGTTATAAACCAACTGATTGTCTCCAGACTCTCATCTTTACAACTGCATCTGAAATCCACTTGTGTTCCTCAGCTTTTGCTTTCTGAGTAAAAGTCTCTCATCTTTTTTTATTCTGTTCAGTTAAGTATTTACCAGAATTTGTTAATGAACTCGTAATGCAAATTCCATAGGCCTCAAACTCAAGTTTCTCTCAGTAGTTCTGACTCTGTGTTTTGGAAGTTCATGCTATGGGATTTTCTCAGTGTGATACGCGCCCACTCCTTTATACTGCTTGTTGGAAATTAATGTCTGAATATATCCCCCTTGTCTACAGAAAGTTTGCAGCTGATCTACTTTCCCGAACTTTCTCCTTTAAATTCTTTGGCATTTGTTAACGTATAATCTTTGTTTTTATTAAAAAAAGAAGCAAAAATCATTATTCTCAGGCAATTATAAAATGAGCATCCAACAGTGATTTTACCTGACTTGGCTACTAAGACGTTAAAACCAGCCCAAAGAGCACTTGAAACATGACATATACAGTCAATTCAACAAAAACAAGCAAGTGTTACAATTAGATTTTGGGGCTATAGATAATCCTGGTTAATGCTCACTGTCCAACAGTTAGATAAACCTGATTCGTGCTGCTAACGTGTCCACTCTGGATTGAAATTATTTGCATCTCCACTGGGTTAACATCTCCGTGTTAATGTCTGCTAGACAGAATTGTATATTGTAAAAAGTTGTAAAACATGCAGCCAAACAGTTGTACTAAGAATACAGCGAGTGATCTCTAAATATCGGAACAATTGCTACAGCCAGGTGTGGTGGTGCACTCCTGTAATCCCAACACGGGAGGCTGAGGCAGGAGGATCATTGCGAGTTCAAGACCAGCCTGGGCTACAAAGTGAGCTCAAGACCAGCCTGAACTGCATAGTGAGACCCTGTCTCAAAAAGACAAAAAAAAAAAAAAAAAAAGGAATAATTATTAGAGATCATCTAGAATCACTTGCAAAAGCAAAAGACTGAAACAAAAAAAACAAACACTCAAAGTTCTTGTTAGTTTCATCTGTTTCTTCCTTCCCTATTGCTCTCACCCCTTCTTACCGCCACAGTTGTAGAAAGACTTGTGTAGTTCCACTTGCTCCACTTCCTTACCTTCCACTGACTCTTTTTTTTTCTTCATACTCATAATTTAATTACCTTCTAGCAATCCTGCTTCCTCATATCATCACCTTTGGGGACAGTATTTGAACAAATGCACTTTGAGAGTAAATAAACATTTAGATCACAGAACACATTAAAAAATACAACAACAACAACAAAATTTTCTGCGGTTTTACATAGTATTGCACCGGAAATTCTCTGTCTCTCAGTCTCTCTCTCTCTCTCTCTCTCTCTCTCTCAGAATACAATTAAGTAGAATGGCTACTATGTGGTACTAATTCCCAGGTTTGTATTCTTCTTAATTTTAACTAAATATAAGCACATTTGAATATATATATATATATTTTTTTTTAAATAAAAGTACAAAAACATATTAACAAACAGACACCAATTAGCATAAAAAATAGTACAATCACAACTGATCTATAGACAAGGTGACATGGTCTCAACAGTGGTTATTGCTTTATCCATTGATGTCTTCGAAGTGTAAATATATGAACCCATATACAGACATGCAAAATTTGTCAGACCATTACTCCTCTCAACAACATAAAAACACAAAAACCAAACATCCAAAGACAGAAAACAAAACAGGCAAACAACAACAACAACAACAAAAAGAAAACAACAACAACAACAAAAAAAAAACAATAAAAAAATAAAAAAAAACTGACTCTTTAATCCACTGCTATATGAATTGTAGCCCCATTATTTTCTTTCTGTCTTTGTTATGGTCACCAGTGACCATTTGTTGTTAGACCCAATGAATATTTTTTATTCTTTGTCTTAATTGACCTTTCAGCAGCTTTTTAAAAAAATCTTTTTGAGACAGGGTCTCACTATGTAGTTCAGGTTGTCCTTGAGCTCACTTTGTAGCCCAGGCTGGTCTGGAACTTGCAGGGATCCTCCTGCCTCAGCCTCCCTAGTGCTCGGATTACAGGCATGCACCACTACACCCAGCCTATAGCAGCTTTTGGATTTGACCACAAACGTGGTACGTATTTCTTCCTTTGGCTTCTGGGACTCGGCACTGCTGGATTTTCTCTTACTTCTTTGGGATTCTTCTTTTCCTCTTTCTTATGCTTATTCTCTGCTACCCTGCTATGGAATGTTGGGCTTTCTCTATATTGGATACCCATCTCTCCTCTATTCTTCAATACTTTCTTCTCAGATATCCTGCAGGCCAATACTTTTAGTTACCTCCATTTGCAGATAAAGTACAAAATTGTGTCTTTATGGTAGATACTTCAGATCCTATATCCAGGTACGTATGTGACAACCTCAGTTGAATTCCCCAGCACATCTTAAATTTAACAAGAATACACCTAAACTTGGAACTCCACCTCTGACAATTCTGATTCAAGTAAGTCTTCTTCCAGGCTCCATATCTCAGCGCGTAACACCACTAGCCATTCTCTTATCCAAGCAATAGCCTAGGGAGCAACCTGGGAGGTACCTTTCTCACCAAGCCTGGTCTCCTCCAGACCTGGGGCGGATGTCTGCATCTGTGCGGAGAAGCTTGCTGGAACTCAACGAGACAGCCTTTCAAATTTAGAACATCCCATAAAACAGGTGTTTGATTATTTGATGTGCCAATTCATCTGAGAAATGTCAGCTAATCCTCATTTCAAATCTGTATGTGATACTCATATTTCCCAGGAAATACCCAGAGTGTCTGTGGAAAGACAGAGGGGAAATGAGTGAGGCAGATAGATGGTCGCTGGGTTCTTCAGTGCTACTTCTTGTGCGAGCTGGGAGAAAAATCAGGCTTATGCTCTAGAGAGCCGAAGTGGACATGAAAGAGAGTGCCTTTCTTTTTCCCTACTTCCTGTTTGCTAATGAATGTTTGTTTATGGATTCAAAGTAAACATTCATTACAACAGTTTTGAAAGCATAGAAAAATCTAACATATAGAATTCAAATCTACTGTAAACCCTTCATCCAAATGAAACTGTTGCCAACATTTTATTATATATTATTTTAAATATTTCTCTATACTTATATACAATTATATGTAACTACTATGAATTTATATATTTATTAATGGGAGAGTCAAACTACATAAAGTGCTGGGGAATTCCAACTTCAAAGGGAGACTGTGGTAAATTCTGAAGCTTGTTGATTTTCTTAGAAATTTGCTTTTCTAGGGTCTAGGATTCAATGACAGGTTAGGCTTCTTAAACTATGTGTTACCTTTCCATATTTCTGTTCCACTTGCCATCTTTCGGCCTGTCTGCCCCTATTCAGAACACACAGCACTGCTAAGAGTATCAGCTCCTACCCAGAAGAATTTGCAGTCAAAGAGATAAGTGGTCACGATAGGGTTGCAGCATGACATTCACATGTTAATAATAAAAATGACTTTTCTCTGTTTGTTCTTTTCCTCCTCAATTTATTTGTTTCTATTTTATAGTGGAGGTAGAAGATAAGTTTCTGGCAGAAGGGAGGATGGAATGAGAGTCTGTTTATATGTATAGGAGATTAGATAAACATAAATCAGAAATACATTTTCTATCTTGCTGTGAGTTTCCAGTTTAAGAATGGATTACATATCAGAAAATCAAACTTATGAGGGACTGAAAGCTTATTTCAAACTGAAAAATCACCAGTACAAAGATACTATATTATTACCACTTAGTACTTTGATTTTACTAGTTCTTCTCTCTTACTATGAGTTAGATTACTAATGTAGAATAATGGTTCACTTTAAGTATAAATAGTTCATATTAAAATAATTTCAGAATAGTAACAAGAAATAAATATAAGACTTATTTTGACAAAATTACCCTATATCCGTGTATTTCTGTCTATTTGAGAAATGTGTTAAAAAGTAGTTCTTAGATTTAAGGACTGCTGGTGATTGACAGCACTTCTGAGTTTGTGCTTCCTACACTTCATTGACATTAAGGAAACTATTTGGTCATATACTAAAACTACATACAATATAGGAGTGACCGTATTAAATTAAATATTCATAGAATCTCCCTAAGAAAATATATGTTAAACAGAAATCAGCTTTCTTGAAAGTAGTAGGACTCTTCTTAGGGTAAGGAGAAAGTCAACTGATGTTACAGAGCTTCCCATATGCTCAGCATATAACTTTTCTTCTTGCATGAGCATCAAGGGTGATCAAATTTTGCCTTTGACAAATGTGACAGAGACTAGTTCATATCCACCATACCTACTTTCTCTTCCTTCTGGGCACACAGCTGAGGTATATATCTCAGCTGTCCTCGCAGCTAGTTGTAAGTTTGGGACTGAATGGTTGCCAATAGGACATGGACAGAAGCGAGGCCACGTTCAGGACTGGCCCCAGAATACCATTTCTCTCCCTCCTTCCCAGTGACTGGATCACTCATCCACTCATGAATCTGTACCTGGATGTGGTATTTGGAGGTGAGGCCTGATGAGAAAAGGCAGGTCGCTGGGGGCATGCTGGGCTGGTGATCCCCCTGCCCAGCTCCTTCCCACTCCCTGTGCCTCCTGGGCAGCTTCTACCCCCACCCCCAGATGCTTCCACTATGACGCTCCTGGCTCGAAGTCAGCCAACTATGGACTAAACCCTTGAAAGCCGTGAGCCAAACTACATATCTCCCCCTAGAAGCTGCAGGTTTTGAGGAGTGTGTCTCAGTAACAAGAAGGCAACTAAGACAGAAGGAAAGGATTCTGAACTCTTGCAGACTGGAAGACCTGCATAATGGAAGGGACAGTGACATCAGCCAGAAATTAACTTTAGTTCTTGGAAGCCACGAATCTGCTGGGATTAAGCAAGAAAGGTCAGTTTATCTGAGATAATTATCAAAATTATATGCATATGTATATTTTCAAATTTTTTTTCTTGTACCCAATGCATTCCTGGTGGGGCCACTTTTCTTGTCTACCTTTATGTTTCCCACTTTTTCTCTTCACCGGGCATTTGCCGTTTCCTAAATTCAAAGATCTTTTCACTTCTCTTTACCTTATATATTCTTTTTCTTCTGCCTGGTACCATCCCTTGACCTATCCATGTTGAAAGAAAAACATTATTTTCCTCCCTCAAGGAAAAATTTCGACACCATTCCCTTCTTGAAGTTATTCAATATCTCTGCATTCTTTCCTGCCTATTCCTTTACACACCCATTCACCTTCCTAGCCCCTCATTTGTCAAATATTTACTAAGGAAGGTATCAGGTCCCAGCACCATCAAAGGTGAATGACACTGTCCTCACTCCACATAGGAAATTCAGAGTCCAGTGTGACTAGCATGTGGTCAGTGCTCAAAGAGTGCATGCAGCGTGCATGTACCCATGCAAAGACCCAGCCTGACTGGGGATGGGCTGTTGAGAAGAGTTTCTTGGAGGGATTGGTGCCTGACCAGAATGTGATGCATAAGTAGGAACGTGCTTGGAAGATGTAACATGGGAAACTCCAGGTGCAGGACCCAGTCTAAATGAGAGCATAAAGCATGGCCTGAGGTCCATGGAAAACTAGGAAGTAGAACATGCCCATAACAGAAGTGGCAAGAGGGTTGGCTAGGGCTGAAAAATACTCACTAGGCAAGTTATTGTTTATTGTCCTGGTACTATTGCTATTTCTCTGGGATTCAAGGGCAGGAGGTGGTCATATTCACTTTCATGTGTCTGGTCCCTGACTTCATACTGATAGGAATGGTCAGGAAGTGAGAAAAACAAGGGTTAATTAGCAGTCTTGCAGATTTTCTTAAAACAAAAATAGGTAATGCTCAATATAAAAATATAATGGAGTCAAAAGTTACACTGACAAAAACCTGTAGTGATAGAAAAGAGTTTTGTAACATCTCTTCCCTTTTCCATTAAAAAGAATAAGAAATAAAAACAAAAAAAATTAGAAATGATACAGAGTTTCACTTTTCCAAGGCCAGTGTAGAATGTATGTTGGTATCTTTTCCTTCTGTAAAACAAGAGTAGCAAAACTGAATTTGACAAAGGTATCAAATCTAGAGAAGACATGGGAACTGAACTCCAGCACTGCACAGAAATCTTGTATGAATGCAGATAAGTTAAAAGATTTTAATGTTGCATAAAACAGCTTACACTAAGCAAAATAGTATAGGGATGAATCCTGGGCATGGCCTATTTTTACTTTCAAGTAGAACCAAATTCACATAAATGAAGTCTAAGCCTTAGGCAGAAAGACAAAATGAAGACTTTATTTGCAAAACACATCTTAAAGTGGAGAATACACTCCTCCTCTAAAAGAGGGGCCCATGTTTGGTCCTGTCTTCTGATCATTAAAATATAGTAATAGGCGTTCAGTGTCAGAGAAAAATTATAGTGAATTCCGCTAATTGATGTAAGCAGCTAAATTTTAAGTATATCCTTAAAGGTGTTTTTAAATACACATATGTATGTATGCTTGTGTTTTCCAGTGGATCTCAGATTACATATGCTGTTTTATAACCTGGTATTCTACCTTAATACCTCAGAAATATTTTTCATATTGTATTAATGACTACAAATACAGTAATTTAGATAGTTTGTACATATAATGCACTTCATGAATTCTCCCCATTTTCTCAGTTAATCAGTTAATTTTGATCAAGTCTTACTGCAGGCCAACAAATGTTCCAGACATTCAAGGTATACCAGGCAACAAAAATAGTCTCAACGATTGGGAGATGAGGAACAGAATGCGTGTATAAATGCTGCCAGGTATTGGTGAATGTCATAGATAGGATTACAAACAATAAGGTGTGAAGGAGTGACTAGCATCACTTTAATTTCTGATAATGTCTAAATAACTTTAAAACAGTTTCTTTTGTACCTTCAAAGACAGTTTGGATATAATAGAGAGTTATGTTTATTTATTTATTTATTGTTTTAGTAATGGGAGTTTTACCAGGGCCTTCACACTGAGGGGACATCACCAGTCCTTTTTATTTTATTTAGTTTTGTATTTTGATACAGGGCCTCACTAAGTCTTTACATTGCCTAGGCTGGGCTCAAACCTAGTTTCTTTCTGCCTCAGCCTCCAAGAATGCTAGGACTTTAGGTATGTGCCACCAGGTCAGCTTTTTTTTTTTTTTTTAATGTACTCTCAAATTAGCAAGAAAGTAAAGAAAAAGTATGAATCTCCCCGAGACTATCTTCCCATATGGAGTTTTAATGGCAATGTAAGGTAGAGGAGGCAAAGACAGAACCCAATGCTAGGAAGACTACCAGAAAAATCATATAAATTCGAGACTCCCTCCATGAAAAAATCAGCTGCAGAATTCTACTCACTGCCTAAAGGATATGATGAGAAAACATTTTCTGCTTGTTTTTTTAAATCCAGGAGGAAGAAAAAAGCCCAAGTCTCTTCAGAATTCAGTACCATAGTCCTGTCCCGTGTGGGTTTGAGCTTTAAATTTATACCACCTGCATGAGCTAGGAAACCTTAACCCGAGACGTTAGCACAGAGCCGACTCTGCTTGGCAGCGGCCCGGCACCTGGCCAAAGCAGAAGAAAATCCTTTTTAGTGTCTGAGCCAAGGCCTTCTGAATTCCTGAAGGTATAAGTTACTGAAACTGCTCAAATATACTTAAAGAAATATAAGGAATTGGTGCCTTTAGTGCTATTCAAGGGATATGAAGGGCTCTAAGTGCTTATGGAGATTTGCAAAATATTGATAATTAAATTTCTAAGTATCTAATTTAAAAAAAGATGGAAGGCAGAATTGAAAGAAAACACAGAAATTAATGAAGAAAATGAGATGGCAGTCGAGTTTCAAGCCTGCCAAAAAGTAGATTCTTTTAAGGACTAGTGAGATAAAAAAAAAACCTGAGAAAGAATGTTCAACAGAAAAGGAAAGAAAATACAAAAATTGTTAGAAAATGAGAGGTATGCAAATTGATAGGGTAGATATTAAGATGACAAGGTTGTAGTATGAGTTTGTTTATGTCAATAAATGTGAAAATTGTAATCAAACAGACAATTTCCTTAAAATTGTAACTTAGAACTGATTGTAGAAGAAATAGCAAGCTTGAAAAGCTCTAAAATGGTGAGCCGTGCAGTGGTCTCAAGAACAGACTTCCAAATGTGAGAGATGTCAGGTGGGAGGTGTCCAAAGCAGTAAGAAGCTGGCAAGAGGGGCACAAACAAACAAAAAATAAAAATGAATTTCAGACACTTATACTAAAACAGCTAATATTTACTGAGTCCTACTCTGTGGTCAGATTGCACAGTTTTATATACATGAGTCCCAACCTCAAACACCCCTGCAGTGTGGATCCCATCCCCGTGCTTAGAAGAGCTGTGGCTTAGTGTGGTTCAGTGACAGAGAGCATGGGCAAGGCCAGTGAGGGGCAGAGCCAGCCTCAAACTAGTGGCTTGACCCGGACTCAAACGAGTCTGACTTTTTAGCCAGAGAGAGGTTTGAGCGACTGGTCGGTGCCTATAGGGAAAGTGCCCACATGGAGGCTGCCCGGGGCAGCCATTCTGCGGTTGTGCCCCGGGCCACTGTGGGATGCCTGGAGGCTTGTTGGATGTTCTCAGACTTCATCCCAGATCTACTGAATTAAAACTTTGAGGTCGGAGCCCAGGAATAAACTTTCGTGTTTTAAGAAACTCACCGCTAGCCTAGTGCATCTAGCAAGGAAGAATGGCGTGATGACAATTACCTGGACTTGCAAGTTACATGAAGCTGGGTTTGCTGCTTCTGAACCCTGTCCTGCCACTTCCTCTTTTACATACTTCAGAAGCACCTGCTGGCATTCCATCACGGTGTGGCTTACTTCGGGAAGCTGGTACACTCAATTAACATCTCTTAAGCAAGTCAATCTTATTACTGTCTTCTTCCTTTCCTCCTCTTTCTGTTTCTTCCCTTCTTTATCTCCAGAAGTGTACCTCCTGGTTCCTGCCTTTTTTTCTTTATTTTAATAAATGTATGTATGGATGTATTTTATGTTTCTTATACAAGATAAAATATGCATTGTTCTACTTTCTGAGTCTGGCTAATTTCATTCAACATACTACTTTCTAGTTCTATCCATTTTCCTGCAAATGACCTGATTTCATTCTTCTTTATGGCAGAATAATATTCCATTGTGTAAGTATACCAGATCTTCTTTCTCCATCCGTTGATGAGCACCTAGGCTGTTCACTCAGCTTAGCTGTTGTGATTTGTACCACTTCCTCTTACGTTATTTTACGCACCACTTAAAATCTTTTTGCTCAAGTCTTTTACCTTGAGTTTTTGTGAAAATTAGCCAAGACAAATGCAAATAGTAATTCTATAAACCAGGGCCTGGTACACAGTAAGTGTTCAAAACATGTTCTCAGTAAGTTTATTTTATTATTGCTCTTCTGTATGCCCATAGCCCGTCTTCCCTTATCCTCTTCTCAGGCACTTTGCACCCCTGCTGAACACTGGAAATATGAGTTGGAAAGCAGACAGATATCTCCAGAGCCCAGGACAGTAGCTGGGTTTAGGCCAGGTGAATGATAACAGGTAATTCTCCTGGAGAAGATGGTGAGCATGCCAGAGAAATTTCTAAGGATGCAGAGTTGATCCTGCTCCTGGATCAGATGTAGGGAGTAGAAAAGCTAGAGATTGAGACTTCTGGTTTAACTGATGGGTGCAATATGGTTCCAGTACGAAAATGAATTTAGGAGCAAGAACAGATCTGGGGCTAGGATAGTGTGTTCATGTCTAAATAAGTAAGTTTGAAGGTGTGTGTGTTGGGTGGAGGGTAGAACTATATCAGTGTGACACCTCTGTGTTCTGTGTTCTTTGTATTCAGAAGCGCTGTCTCCTTCCTGTGCATAGCAGGGTGACAGATGGAAGGGCACAGTAAACCCACTTTCCACAGACACCTGGCAGCCGTGGCCAGTGCTCAGTACAGCACTGACAGAGAAGTTCCATTCAGGAGACAGAGCGCGGCAAGAGAATGAAGCCATCGCTAACGAGTAGGCTAATGGAGCTTGATGAGCAGTGGAAATCAATGAGGCAAAAACTGCCTCCCTTAGAAAATAAACGAACAAAGCAAGAATGAAGGCATGCCAAGTCATGGCTTATCGCAAGTCTGTGCTGCGCCCCACTCAGCAAGGCAAAATCCACACCAGTCTCACACCACCCCTGTCACTGGCACAGGCCATGTTTATGGGTTACAGGCCAAGGCCATCAATTCAGTTCATTCAGTTCTCTAATAATTCACTACTCATCTCTGAAGGACCAAATAGTATGCAAGATGCCGAGAATGCAATTTTTGTTGCTATTTTGACCATCATTCTCCCTATTACTTCATCACTCAGTATCACCTATAAAGTCCCTCTAGATCTCATTAGCTACTTGGAACCTCCTATTTGCAAAATCATAATCACTGAACCTAATGAAGAGGTTTTTGTCGGCTATTCCTACCTACTGTCCAGACAGCTACCTAGAACAAACAGTTCCTGTGACATCTGAAGCCAAACTATCTCGAACACAGGCACCCAGCTAATGAACACAATTTGAACACAATTCTCCAGATCCCTCTGGCCAGTCTTCCTGTTGGCCCAGGAGTGCCTTAAAAGAGGCCTAGATCCACAATAGTGAGGGCATGCATGAGGGTTACCATCTGCCACCCTGACCTCCTACCTCACAAAGTGATAAGAATGAACTGTTCACTGACAACCCTGAAGCTCTTAGAGAACAGGTTGATCCTCCCCAACACAGATGCTAAAGAACTCTAGGGTAATCCCTAGAATTGTGTGTGTGTGTGTGTGTGTGTGTGTGTGTGCGCGTGCGTGTGTGTGTGTTGGGGGAGGGCTAGAACTATGTCAGTGTGACAACTCAGTGTTTTTATTTTCTGTAATTGAAAGTGCTATCTCCTCTCTGTGGGCACCAATGTGATAGAGAAGGGCACTCCTTGCCAGCATTAAGCATGTGTTCACGTTTTGCTATTTGCTTCATTCTAAAAATCCTATGAGGATAAAGGAATGGAAAGGTTTGAAATTGCTCTGCTGTTGCCTAACCCATTGAGGACTCACTTAGAGGACCTTGTGAGGCCCCTGTATAAGGTTTGCAGCTGCTGCTTTTATTGTATGAGGTGACTTGAACTAAACAAAATGAATCAGAACTGTGCTCTGTAAGCAAGGGATATTATTTCTTCATCTTTGGCTGCCAACAAACTGCCAGGAAAATTAGAAAGTAATAGCTACCACTGTGAATAAGAATAAGAAATAAAATAAACTTTTTATGCCTAAGGAAAAGCTTCCCACTCCTTTTACAGGGCAGTACTGGAGCTTTCTATGGGTCTCAGTACCACAAGTCACATAAACAATCATTGCCCCGGGAATCCAAATGTGCTCTTTTCCTGGGGTGCACATCCTCTACCTTGACAGAAGTACAGAAAGAGTTTTAATCAGATTCATTTTATGTACAGAAATTGCCTCTTTTGTCAGCAGGAAAGAAATCCAGTCAAATGAATATTCCTATAAAAAGCAGCATAAGCATTTTTAAAATTAAATCACACCTTATAAGACTCAACCTTTCTTTCCTTCCTTCCACTTACCCTCAAATAAATCACACAAACTTGGCAATGACCTGCCTTCTCAATGCTTAAAGCACTGGCAGGCTTCCACTAAAAAGGAGGAAGGCTGTTGTCCAATTAAATTCTAAGTATACATTCAATCCCTGTTGAAAATATCCAAGATGTAAAGGCCCAAGGAGCAAGGAAGCATTTGACCCATCTCTATGGCATTCTCTACTTTGCTTTGCGGCTGAAATATGTAAGGTCTAGATGTTGCATTGATGAGACATCCTGGAGCTAATGGGAGGGCATTTGTCTGGAGCTGGGATGGGTCCACAGATCAGAGAGAAAAGATAGATGAATATGGCTCACACACAGAGGCTGAGAACTCCTGAGATCTGTGGCTCACAAGCTGGAGACTCAGCAGAGCCAATGGTATAGATCCAGTCTGAGTTTGGAGGCCTGAGGAATAGGAGAGGTCATGGCATACATTCAAGTCAAAATCAGAGTCTGAAGACAAAAGAAGGCCAATATTCAAGCTCACAGACATAGGGATGGAGAGGGAGACAGAGACAGAGACAGAGACAGACAGAGAGAAAGACAGAGACAGAGACACAGAGAGAGAGAGAGAGACAGAGAAAGACAGAGAGAGAGAGACAGAGAGAGAGAGACAGAGAGAGATTTTGCCTTACTTGGCCTTTTAATCTTATTTAGACGCAGTGGGTGAGACAAGTCCCCTGACACACATTCACACATTTTGGAGGGCAATCTGCTGTATTCAGTGTATCTTCTCAAATGTTAATCCACCTCCACAGACACAGCCAGAATAATGTGTCATTAAATATCTTGGCAGCCTGTAGCCCAGTCAAGTTGACACATAAAATTAACTATCACATAGTGGAAATAAGGAAGTGTAAGAAATGGTTGTACATCTATTCATTCAGGTCAATTTAGGACTAGCTAAATTCACAGATGAGAAAACGTACTCTGAGACAGTGTGGTTACCTCAGACTGTTATTTCCTTCTGGAGAATCTGTCATTGATCTGGCCAGCTTACTTTATCAAATTTCCAAATAAGGACAAGATTGGACTGTAAGCTCCTTGGAGAGCACTAGCACAGCCTGTGCTCCGTTTGTGCCAATTCGAAGATCCTGAATTAAAACATTCTTATGTCTAGCTTTGATCTATCTTTGTTATATCATGCCTAGTGGTCAGTGTGGAGTTTTTCTTTGGAAAGGACAGAGAAGGGAAGAGCCAAGAATAAAATGTGAATGTAAATGTCTTTGACTAGTGTTTGTGAGGAGCAACTCAGACTGTTCCTAGAGGAATTATGGCGGTCTTTTCCACTGGTCACAAGTGTCTGAACCCTGTGGAAAACCAGGATTTTAGAGCAGAAAGCTTTAATTCAAATTCTGGCTCTGCCACGTCATAGTACTGAGATTTTGGGCATGTCTGTTATTTTCTGAGGATTAGACTACGGTGAATTTTATTCACCTGTTAGATGGGGATAGTAATACTTGTTTGGTTTCCTATTTCATCCGATATTTGAGAAAGTTAAAAAAGATAAGGAAAGGGGTTATAATACAGTGTAAAGTGTGAAATACATCCGTATATTCAGTGAATATTTCTTGATCCTAAGATGAAATAAGCAGACTTCAGTTCTCAAAAATCTAATAATCTCATCTAATAATTGCCTGTATGGTCTGGTTTATGAGGTAAAGTAAACCCATGGTGGCCTGAGGCCAAGGGTAATGTTCAAAGCAAGAGCAATGGAAATAGCCAGGACTTATACAACAAATTCACCTTAGATTTGGTTTCTTGGAAGTGTGCAGGAGTTGGGTGAAGGGGAGGAGTTTCTATCAGAGGTAAAGTAGTACCCATTGTGTCCTTCCCTCTAGATCTCAGACATAACTTTGAACCTCTGCTCCTGTGTTGCTTCTGGTCATTCTTCTAACCATCAGCCTCTCTTCTCCATTATCACTTTCAAAAAGTTCAATAAGGAAACTGGAAGTGAGATTAGAAAATCACTTGCCTTCAAATGGGAATTAGATGGCCGGATAGTTTGTATCTAGCCAGTGGTTTTCCATTTATATAGGAACATATAGATGGTGTAAAACTGTCTCAAATGTGACCACCCTTAACCACTAATGGACGACATGTATGGTGATTCCAAACTTTCACTTGCTTAACTATAAGACCAGTCTTCAGACCCCTTCTCAGTATTTCCAGGAATTCATGTGAATACCCACGTGTATGCTTGCCTAGTCTTTGCCATTTCTTGGTATTGCTGGCCAGGCAAATTGTGTCTTAGAGTCTCTGAAGTTAAAGCTTTATTCTTAAAACTGTATTTTTATTGACAGCAAATCTCTCAAATTTGCAAATTTGAGCTGCCCTGCATGGTGCACCTGGAGCTATCCTTGTCTGGAAATCAGGCTGTGCTGGGGCTGGGGAGCTTGTTGTTATGGCTCTTGCAGAGTGAGCAGGGCACCCTGGAGGCCGGACGTTGAGGAGTCCTCAGTAAGGAAGCTTGAGTCCCAGTGTGGCACAGTATTGTATTTAGCACTGTAACTCTTTCTGGAAGTGTGACTGCCCTTCTTGCAGCCAAGCAAACATAGTGCAAGGATCCTGGGTATGGATGCCAATAGGTTCTCCACCACATTAAATCAGGACTTTACTCTCCCATGTGCTTGTTCTTGCTTCACTTTGGATACGCTGTTAAGGACTTTTCTCCACTTGCTAGAGCCATCTCAATGTACCTACTACATTTGATGACTGCTGCCCAAGGGGCAAGTAAGTCTCATTCCCACGGAGGCCTTCATACCTGGTATACATCAGTGGATGAAGACATTTGCAGGAAATGGGCCCTGACTTCCTCTACTCACCAGAACAATAAGAACCCTTACTCCAGCCTAGCCAAGGCCCCCATTCCTACTCTCCAACCCTCCAGCCACTGTTTTAGCTTTTAGAAACTTGTATTTCCTCTGGATACCATCTCCCCCTGCTGATCATTCATTTACTCAATTTCAGCTTAACTGTCACCTCCACAGAGAGGCACCTTCTCAGTTTGTCCGGATTATACTTCTCTGTTTATTTCCTCACCTTATTTTTGCCTTTAGACAATCTGTATTTATCTTGTTTATTTCCCTATTTCTTAAAAGCCTTGCCTGTCACAGCTATAGCCTAGGGCCTAGAATATCCATACAGTACAGTACAATGCAATGCAATGTAATACAATACAATACAATACAATACAATGTGATGCAGTTAATATGCACTGAGCCCTTAACTATTGCCAAGTACTGTGCTAAACTATTGCATGTGTGTGAACTCATGTAATCTTAACTGTAAACTTAGGTAGTAAGTACTATTGTAACTGGTACTGAAAAATGAAACCTTAAAAGTTAGAGTTTTTATTTTATTTTTTATTTTATTTTAGAGATCAGTAATCTCTAAATTTCCTCCGGCTGCACATATAGCCAATGCTTTCTCCTCTCCTCAGCCCCAAAGAAGTGACAGAATGTGTGAATATTCTGACAGAATATGGAAAAGCTGGCCCCAGGAGCCTGGTTTTTTCCCACAAGAAAGAGGAGAACAGGCTGAAGAAGGCTGGAGGTGATAAAGTGAGGATGGGGCCAGCCTTGTCTTTCTGTGCTCCTTTCCCTCTGCTCCTTACTATAAAACCCTTCCCACCTGCACATGGGCAGATAGAGACTTGAGGCAAATAGGCCCGCCCCCTCCATCTCCTTGGAGCTAGTTTTGAATAAATCCCTTTCCCTTGGTACCCAAAGACAAGCAAATGTGAGTGTACGAGCCTAAGTGGCTGATAATACCATTATCTTCTCCCTTGCTGTATTAAGAGAAACTAAGATTAGATGAGTGAGGTGATTTGTTCAAGGGCACTGAGTCACTAGGGTGCCGACCTCGGCACTGTGACTCCAGGGCTCGTGCATTGAACCACGCTGACAGATGGCCTCCAAGAGCACTGTGCATCGCTAAGCCATTTTTGTATTCCAGGGCTAAGGCAAAGGGACTACATCCTGTGCTGCAGCCCACACAGGACAACACAGCCCATTTGGCACACATGCTGGGGGCGTCTGAACAACACTGATTCTAGAGGAAAATGCATATGGTCAACTAAATACCTGTGGGCCGCTCGATTTGCCAGATATTGAAAGATACTATAAAAATGGTAAGAGCTCTCAAAACAGTATATAGTAGCAGAACTGAATAGAGAAGAGAAAACAGCTCCAAGTGCAGATGAGAACTTAATATCTGGCAAAGATGACATTTTAGTTTGTGTCAAAAGGACGTTTATTTAGTAAATTTTAGTTATCTACAAAAAGCCAGGATAACTACAATATAGCACACACAAAAACCAGATGGATTATTTTTAAGGAATATGTTAAAATTATTACAGAAAATTTGAGAGATTTATGCATTGGAGACCCTTTTTTTTTTTTTTTTTTTTGGTCTTTTTGAAACAGGATTTCACTACGCAGTTCAGGCTGGCCTTAAACTTTGTAGCCCAGACTGGCTTCAAACTTGCAGTGATCTTTCTGCTTCAGCCTCCCCAGTCCTGGGATTACAGGTATGTGCTACCACACCTAGGAAGACAGTGTTTGAAGATAATAAGAATGCAAAATTCATTAAGGGAAACATTTGCATACAGAAAACTTTAAAACATAGGAAATGATATAAAGAATCAAAATATAGTGAGAAATGTGTTATACAAGTAGACTAAGACATCTAATCTAATAATAGTCCCATTTTTCTAATGCACAAGAAAGACTTCCTAAATGATAAGGAAAAATAGTTCAATAGGTATAATCACCAGAGGTTCTAAGTAACAGACAAAGCTGTCTTGACATTATAAGCAACCAGGAAAACTGGAGAAATGAAACACCATTTCCCACACACTACATGGAAAAGACATCTTGGGGCTGGTCAGAATCTGAAAAGATAGCAATGCTGACCTACAGCTCATAAGAAACAACATTAAGACACTGCCATGTAATCTCCAAGACATCCGGACTCCTGTTAGAGAAATCAGCGCAAGCAAGATAACAGGTAATTTGAGGAGAAAAGATGAAAAGTTAGGTGTCCTTAGATTTACTACTCATGGCCAGAAGTTGTGTATTAGACTTTGAGTATTATGAACTCACTTGGCCAAAGCATGCAGAGAGAGAAAAAGAGGGTAAGGAGGGAATCATGAAGGTCATGAGCATTTAATGGACCCACAGGAAATAACCAGGAAAGAAGGCGGCCCATACAGTGTTCACACATTTCACTGGTCATTTGAATTGATGGCTCATGCGTAGGGTACACAGAAGACAATAAACTTCCTTTACTACCTTTCTCTATTCTGTTTATACCTTGTCTGCTTTGTCTTTTCACCCACATCAATCCTTCCATTAACACAATTTTATGCAGAGCAGGGATGCTTGACCTGCTGCCTGGCTTCAAATCCTGACCTGGTCACTTCCCAGGTAGACACCCTTGCATGTCTTTCATGGAATTGTCATGAAAATTATATGGCCAAATACATGTCAACCATTAGAGCATCCAGGAAGTACTAATATTATTGGGAGTTTTGGCAAGTCATGATGCTACTGACTTTCAAACAGTATCTTAACTTCAGTGGATCTCATGAAAGCCTTCATGGTAGAACCTATAATTATTCTTCCTTCTCCTGCACAGACAAGGAAGCTGGAATTTGGCTGGGGCTAAGAACCTGTACCCTGCAGTGTAGCTACACACTCATTCTGCCTCTCCTAATCTACTCTGAAGATGGTTGTGTTAGGATAGACCAGGGCCATGGCACGGTTTGGGTGCTTTATTTTCCTGTTCAATAGCTATCTCAAGTTGTACTCGTTTCCCTATGGAGAAAACCCCTCTAATCCTTTTGCCTCCGCTGTTGTTTCCCCGTCTACCTCGCACACATCTGTGAACGAGAATGTGCTGAGCCATCAGAGTTCACAAGATCTGCCAGCCCTGTCCTTTGAGACCTGCACGGATGCACTCTCTCTAGGGGACAGGGCCATGAGTGGGGCAAGATGTTTCAGCCTCTTGCTCACTCTCAATTCACAAACTACAGCCACAGGCTTTGCTCCTCTCCATGAGGAAAGCTTTTTTTTCTCCCGTGAATGGTGTCTATTCTGGCTTTAAAAGTCCTTTGTTCTCGTTTTGTGATACAGACACTTTCTTCAATGCCCGCCTGCCACAGGGCACGCGCTCCCTCTGTGCTTCCTGCCTCCTTCTTCCCCTCTGTGAGCCAGGGCTGCAGTTTGCCCTGGCTTTGGGGGAACTGGGAGGAGGTGAGGCTTTTCCTGTGACACATTATTTCCTTCTACCAGTGAGCAGTTCTTCTGGGGCTGTCTCTGGAGGACATGTTCCTCTCTTGCCTGGAGCTGCCCTGGTTCTTTGGTCTGGGCTCATGTACAACTCTAATTCAATTTACAACGCAGTTACATAACTGTTCCCAGTCTCCAGTTGACCTTGATGTCAAGCAGCGGTCAAGTTGTACCAGCCCAGAGAAAGAAGGAGGAGTCTCTGGTCAGCTCAGGAGAACATTTGAGCTGGGTTTCTGAGATGGAATGTGGCCCAGAAAGGCCAGACCAAACCAGTAAATTCTTTGGAAAGGTTGAAAAGCAAGAGTTACTGATTTCTATCAGGTGGGTGCTGTTGACCTTCAGAGAAATCCGTGTCTTTCAGAGGAGGGCACTGTCTTCCCCACACATCGCTGCTAGCTGGTGAGCCTTTGGCCTCAATAGTAAGTGCTCCTAGGAGGGTCCTCAGCAGGGGAGACTGACCAACTGCAGCACATTCCTTTCCAAGAGTCCTGGTTTTACTCAGTTCTAAGTAGTGGCAAGAATAGCTAAGGTTTGATACTTCTGCTTCTGGTCTTAATAAAGCTAGGAAACCAGGGGTTTCAACAGAAAGCAAAAATATCACTGAGCAGATTAGTCAAATTTCAGAAATTTACTAAGTACGACATTTCTCAGAAAGCAGATTGCGTGCTGATTTTGTTCCTTGTTATTGCTTCACACGCAAACAGTATCTATGAGCGTGGGCTAATATTGAGAGAATCTTTGTTGAGTGATGTCTGATAGGATATATAACATACGGATTTTGGAAATTGACATTTTTCTAGTTAATTTTCAAAGACTATCACAGTTTTCAAAATTCTATTTTATATACTTTAATCTTTCATGTGCTCTGTGCAAATATAACACTAATAAATATTGTATGACGGCCTGTATGTACCCAAGTGTCTCTGTGTGTAATGACTGATGGCTATTAAAAGGGTGCCCATCTATGATTAGTAGACAGTGCCAAGATTTAAAGGTTTTGTCTTAAACACAGTTCACTCACACTAGCATATCATCCTCACAGGCAGGACTTAGCCTGATGGGTGTGAAATTTGTGGAGTTACACAGGGTCTCTTGTTTAGAATGGCCCTATGTTTAGTTCAGTGTTCTGCTGTTGTCATCTTGATATTGTGAATAATTTCTTGAAAAAAAAAGACTTTATTTTTATTTTTACTGACCCCCCTCCCTCTTTGGAACTAATTCTGCCAAAAATATAGAGAAAGACGTGCAAGGTGATCAATCCTGTCTAGTATCACCCCCGTGTGCCGGTAGCCTCGAGTGAGAAGAACAGGAGCTTACTAAGTCAAAGCAACTGCAAGAAAGATACACAAATCAAGAAGAAACTCTCTAGGAGTTATAAATCACTAAAAGGTATTAACTGATTTATAATGCTTCCTAATGACAAGTGCATGATTCATGTATGCTTTGAAAAAGAATAAGGCATGTAATTCATGAATTTATTGATAGCTCATCTCTGCTTTTGAACTGTGTTTTGCCTTAACAATTTTCACCTGCCAAAATTGGATCAATTTTCTGGGATGTGAGTAGTCATAAATCATCCATATTACCTACCTTTATCTTTAGTGACAACACTAAAATTTCCATTCCCAACTGTCTTTCTTGTTTGATTTCTTTACACTTTAGTATTTGGTCAAAATCAATTTGTTGCTTCAGTACATGTTATTTAGTGCTTTTAAAAAAGCATTTCCGTGTCACTTTTTTTTCAAAATCTTGCTTCCTAGAGATCATACATATGACAATCTATACAAAATTAGTTTTTGTAATTGAACATAATGTAGAACTAGGCACATCATAGCCACTAAGTTAATATCTAATTAATTAAATTGAACTAATAAGCATCTGGTAATTTCCTGTGTACCATATATGTGTAAAAGTTTCACATATCTTTTGTTGTTGATGATTTTGTGATTGTCTTTTTCTTTTAGTTTCTTTTTTATTAGTGTATATTTTGATTCAAAATAATTACATTCATCCTAAGAACCTTTCATATATCTTTTGAAATAAAGGTAAAACTTTTGAAACTGTTATTTTGCTCAAAAAACCCCCAAACTTTAAAATTGCCAACATATTAAATAATAGCCTGTACAAGGTGCTTATATAAAAGTGAATTTATGCCTGTTTGTAATTCTGAAGTAGGGATTTGAAAAAATTTAAGAAAGATCAAGAATTTGAAGTAAATGGTGATGGTCTATTGGTGGATTCAATTTTCCTGTGGTCCCCCATTTCAAAACACAAAAAGGCTGCTCACTTTGCAGAACCTTCTCACGCCCATTTACATCTCATAAAGTTCCCTGTGTTTATAATTACCAAGGATATTCCATGGCAGCTTGTTTGTTTGTTTATTAAAATGTCAAGTCACTCCGCACATTGCGGAGTGAGCAGCTTGGTTCCCATGCGGGTCTCAGTGCATAGAAATGAAGTGGTTGCTTTAAGTTGAACTGGGGCCAGAGCCACACAGCCAGACAGTTCTTAATTGCTTTGTTTTCTAGATAGAGATTTGCTGAAATATATTTTCTCCACAGTGGAGAAAAAGTTTTAAAACTTTGCTTCCACTTCATGCAGAGAGTAAGTGTGAGGAAAGCAGAAGGAAAATAACGAGTTTCCTCAATTCTTCTTGGCGGGAGAAATATTTTTTTAGACTCCCCCTTTTGTTGCATAGTACAGGCACATCAGGATTCTGTCTGTCCTGAGTTTGATTCTCGTTCACTACATTTCATTCTTCTCTGGGTCTGGGAGACCATAAGGAGGGTGCTGTCCTGTCAGGGCTCCCGGGTAGCAATGAATTCTCAAGGTCCGATACCTACAGAGAACCTAACATTTATCATTACTCATTTACCATGTGCTCATTACTTGAGCACATGAATTCCCTGGAAAACAGAGCTCTCATGGACATGACCTTTTGGAAAGAAGCTCCAGCATTTTAAGATGCTTTATTAAAAAATCCTTAGTCCAAAAAAAAGCAAAACAAAATAAAAAATCAAAAAGGAACTAATCTAAGAGAACACAAAACATAAGGAAATAATGATTTACCACATGTGAGCAGCTTAACTTAGAATAAATAATTACCGGGGAATTAACTTAAAGTGTCTAAATAGATACTAATATTATTATGAGGTAATCTTCGGTCTATATGTCCAAGGATTTTTTTTAAAGAAAATAAAAATAATAAAAAAATAGAAACAATACAGAATTTCACTGATCAAGATGATAGGAATTCAACAATGGTTGCTATATTGCACATGGTCTTCACATTAGCTGTTCAGATTACCAGATATAAGCATGAAAATTGGTCAAAAAATTAAAAAGAAGAAAAAAAATTAAGCTTTAACTGTTCCTTTCAATAGAACAGTAGAAATCAACCATACAATTGTCCCGGCTACCTTGCGTATATACATATATACTTTTCCCTCCCTTCTTTCTTCCTTTTCTCCCTTCCCTAATCCCAGTTGCTCCTTCCCTTTGAGCACTTCCCTTCCCTTTCACAGTATCTATCGTACCTTTCAGATTTCGTTTACTCTTTTAGGTTCTCATATAGGTCTCATTTATTTAACTTGTGAGTCTGGTCTCTAGTTGCATCCATTTACCTATAAAAGCCTCAAGTTTATCTTTTGTTATAGCTGAGTAGTACTCCATTGTATAAAAATACATCTTTTTTATCCATTCCTCAGTTGATTGGCATTTGGGTTATTTCCAAGGTTTAGATATGACAAATTGTGCTACATGTCCAATTTAAAGGCAAATGTGCACCTAAATGGAAATCAGGAGCCATCTTGAAAACATCTACATTTTTTATGATTTTTCACAAAATCTGTTTTGTGTGAATATTATTGTCATTGAAAAAAATTCAGTCCTTCACTTGCCTCAGGTAAATAAGTCTCTTTTTCTTATTTTTAAGGTTCTCAAATTGGGATCGAGATGACACAGGTGGTTCCTTTCTGGTCATTCATTTAAAAACACGTGTTCTCTGTAATGTCCATCTACATTTGACACTTGAAACACTCATAAAATCTACATACCTTCAATAATGTTACTTATATCTAAAGAAAAAGGGAAACAACGAGGAGCTTGAAGGGATTGGGAATTGAAGGGATGTTGGCACTGGCGATTTCTGAACCAAAACACTTGGAACAACACATACCTATTTTGTGGTGAGCTGAGGGTATTGAGCTGCTCATGGCAACACAGTGGGCAAATCCTCTTGAGGTGGTCAGAATAGTCCTGGTCTAGTCAGAAACCCAGACTTCCTGCCAGTCAGGTGTCTCTAACCAACTCTTAGAGGCACTGATAACTTATCATTTGAGGTAGTGTAAGTTTTTAAATAATGTTGGTGTCTCCCTGGGTAAATAAGAATTTTTCCTTGAATAACAACTCAAGTCATAGAGAAACAAAATCAATTATTAACAACTTTAAGTGACAATTCAGGATATTCCCAGGACATGTTTTAGTTCATTTGATTCAAAGCGGTTCTACCACAAATTTTGTATGGGTTCAGGGGAGGGGTTGGGGCAGTGTCACAAATTCAAACCAAAACAGATTGGGTTCAGGCTTTAAAACAAAAAAAAAATTTGTCTAGAATATCCACTAATCCTCTTCCCCAAACTTGCATCTCTGACTAGGGCAATAATGACATGTTTATTCACAGAGGCTCATCCAACCTTGTCCAAAATCCCAAGAACTCCCACAGCAGTTAAGGGCTATTCAGTAAATAAAGATTATAGTCAGATTCAGGTATTAATTGAGGCTATTTGTAGACTTCAAATGATTAATTAGTCGTATTTGTATCACTTGATATATTCCTATCATTTGGATTCAGCACAAATACCACTGAAAACATACAGCAATTGATGGTCAGCAAATGTTTATGCTGGTGTATTGTTACATATTATTTTATATGTTCAATACCTGTTTTAGAGGAAAGATTATGTCCCTTCAACATACTAAAAATACACTTTTAAGCCAAAATAATAAAAAAAAGCACTGTAGTTCACTGGGCATCTGTTACTCATATTTACAGAAATCACTTTATCTAATCAAGAGAGGTATAATTGAATTGGGTTGGTAAATTAAAAGCATCCTAGGGATGATGGGCAAAGAAAAAGAATAATGAATTTGAGTGGCATGAGTGGGGTGTGGAGAACCCTCTAGGGCATATATAGTATATACATATGCAATGCGGTGCACATAAGCATACACGTGTAGTGTGGTAGTGATGGCACAGATAGGTATAGTACAGTGTGTTTGGCACATGCATGTACTTTGCCTGATTTAGGCAGGAAGTTCTTACTGAGACAGGGTACAAAGATAGGTTAAACAAGCAAGGGTCAGGGGAGTAAGCATCATAGGACAGCCCCCCAAAGTCACAGCACAGAGAGTATACTGGCACAGTGCCGGGATGATCACCTTTCTTCTGTGCGGTCTTTTTGACATCCCGGGACTATTTTCCAGGCTAATAAGTGGGTCTCTCCTGTTGAGATCTCTGTGTGCAAGTATCTGCACCTCATGAAGTACAGCATCTCATGTTAATGAACATGAAAAAAATCTCACAAAGCTCTTAAAGGGTGCTTCGCTGCTGAAGTAGAAGCAGTACATTGTGTTTAATGATAAAGACAGGACATCTAGCACCTGCCTCTTACACACGATAAATCACTAGACTTGCGTTTATAAAAGGGAGAAAAAAAAGCTTCAAAGAAATGTTTAACAAAAGAAACAAAAGAGAAAGAAAGAAGGAAGGAAGGAAAAAGGAAGGAGGGAGGGAGGGGAAAGAAGAAAGGGACGGAGGGAGGCGCGAAGGACAAGAGAAAAACTGAAAACTCTACCAAACCGCAAGCAGTAACTGTCGTTAGGAACTAATTAATCACGGTATCCAGGGGAGCCTGTCTCGCACTTCGTTTTCAAAGGTCTAAATAACAGGCAAACTGGATCTTGGAGAGAGCAGAGCTTGTCAGGTGTTTTTTTGTCATCTTTTTTTCTTCCCTTTTTAAAAACAAAGGCAGCAGTGCACCCAGGAGCCTCTAATTGAATTCCTAAAGCCAGGCAATATGTTGAAGTGTTTGTCACTGTAAAGCTATGTTAAGAATCAGAGTAAGTTTTTTGAAGAAAAGATATTTAATCAAAAGACACTGGAAAATACAATTTAAGGAGGATTGTGGGCTAATGGTGGAAAAAACAGGGTATTTTCCTTAATCCAGCTGTTGAGTGCAGGGGACACTATGATGATCAGTGGACTGCAAACGGTGCTGAGCTTCTAGTGGTCAAAAAGCCATGTGAAAGCTGGGACTGTGGGTCCAATGAGTCTAAAGAAATATAGAGAGTGGTAAATCTAAGAGAAAAAAATTTAAATTTATCTTCCTGCTTGTGACTCTCCTGTCCTCACTGTAAATTTTGTTGAACTGAATTGGTAACGAAATCTGAACCGAGGAGAATCCTAGACCAACACTGCTTTTAAAATTAAACAGGACAGTGAATATCAAACGTATAGCAAAGTGCTGGCAGCAGGTCAATCCCTCTCGCTGAGGTGAGTCTTCCCTTTTGCTATCTGCCTTTCCCCAGTGGGGGAAGTTTGAAAAGGTCCTGAGAAATCGGGCCCTAACACTTCGCTCCTCTACTTCCCCTGTTGTCTCCCTGCTGCTGAACCCGGCCAAGTCTGGCCGGACACCCCTGCTGCGTGGTTTTGGGTGGTTCTTTCAGCTTTCAATTGTTGCTAGTACACAGCTGCGTTGCACACACAGTTGCACTGCGTAATGGTTACAGTCCTCGTGTGGAGCTGGTGTTAGCACGTGCCAACACTTCTGAATGACTTTTTCATCCTTTTTCCCTCGCCCACCTGTTGAACTTGTTCCCATGTGAACAAAATCTGTCTCACTACTTCCTATTAGCTATTTTTTATTTTGCTTTTTATTTATATTTAGGGTTTCTTAGATAAGAGAAATCATGTGGTATTTAAGCTTGTGTGTCTGATTTGCTTGACTTACAGATTCCTCAAAATACAAAAATTAGAAATTCCATTTGACCCAGCTAGTCCCCTACGAGTATCTTCTTGAAAGAATTACAGATATCATATTACAATGATTCATGTATATGCACGTGCATAGCAGCCCAATTCATAATATCTAAATCTTATAAGCAGCCTACGGTTAAAGAAAATGTGGAATTTCTACATGGTGGAGTACCACTCTGCCATAAAGAAGGAAAAACTTGGAGTCATTTTCAGGAAAATGATGCACTTTGACCTCACAGTGCTGCTTGCTTAGGTAATAAGAGGGTCCACAGTGGCACAAGTGTAAGCGGGGATGAAGCCAACAGAGTGGAGGGGATACACACAGCAGGATTCTGGAAGGAGTCTTTCCCCTGCTCTGAAGTGGTTGGTTCAACTGCAGGGCTTGCATGGAGCTCCGTTTCCTTTGAGAGAGGTTACCTGGGCTCAGACAGGAAGTTCCCTCCACCTATGCCTTTGCTGCCTCGCTGTGGACGAGATCTTGAGAGTCTGTGGATTCTCTGCCACACAGTGGAGGACAGGGGCCCAAGGAGAACACAAGCAGAGGACAAGTGACCGAGTCCGTCCGTCCTCTAGGCCTGGGACGCACAATTACCTGTCACATCTGGGCATGCCAGGGCTCCAAGCTTCCTGACCCTTGGTGTCCAGAATTTAAATCCACCTATTGCCCCAGGCCTTCAGACCGCCATCCGCTGCCCTGACTGCGAGGCTTTCAGAGTGAGAGTTGGTCAGGCTACTCATAGCCCTGATTTCCTGGCTTGCAGGCGTCTGCTGTCTTTTGTGGGAGCGCCTCCGCAGCTACGCGGGCCAGCTCCTGTAATACATTTCCCTGTGTGCTCACCTACTTCCTGTTAGTTCTGTCTCTCCAGAGAACTCTGCTGAATACAAGGGCCAGGGCTGGCCTTCCAAGGCAGGTCTGGCCTGCCTAGGGAGGGATGACTTACCCACTGGGCAGGGTGGGAACAGTGCCTAGGACTCGAAGTCCTCTTAGGGGCCCACAAACATCTTTGAGCTGCTTTTAAAATTAGAAGGAAAACATGAGCTTTCAGGTAAAAATAATGTTCTAATATCTACTACTGATATGTTATCCTTAATATCAACGCTGTGATCAACTAAATGTATTTTGTTTTTGAAGAAAGGGACTTGGAAAAGCAAAATCTCTGGGGCCCACAAAGGTCACAGTGTGGCCCAGGGGCCAAGCTCTCTCACTCTGTCCAGTTGACCTGGCATAAACCAGTCTGCCATCCCCATCTGGATGGAGCCTGCTAATTAGCACCTACCACCCTGTGCAGAAAGAGACCTGAAGAGAGAACCCCCATGATTTTAACCCAAGGTGTAATCTGGTCAGTTCTTTCTAGATATCATGACATAACCCATGGTTACTGACTGCCCATTAACAGAGCTGCACTTGATTACATGTCTTAATTTTTTTTTTTCATCTCCATCTACCAATTTCTTGTGTCTGTTTTCTATCAGGTTAAAGCCAGGAGCAGCAATGCTGTATGTCCGCATAATTTCCAAAAGATTTCCCTAATTAATTGTAACCTGCTTGTTCTTATTTTTTTTTCTTTCCTTTTTCCTTTACATTTCCTTTTGAAGTCTTTTGCTTCTACTTTTATTTTCCATTAGCAAATGAAGACTTATTTGGAATCCAAGAACTTTAGAATCAACCAAGAGCTGGGAAGATACCAGATCATGGCTTTAAAAATTAAGTTTAGTTATAAGAAAATCCTGTTCTTCATAGCACTTTTCGGCTCTAGGTCATAGAGATCTTTGGGGATGACTGTGTACTACAGTTCTAGAGCACTTCACCATAATTCATTAAGTCTATGTGTCTGAAGGTTAGAAGCACAAATCCAGCCCTCTAAGAGGGTTCAGTACAGTATTAGTGATGATTGTAAGATGAAGTGTATCACCCCCCAAATTCACATGTTGAAATGCTAACCTAAAGACTCTCTGAATATGACATGGTTTTGAATTGGGATTATTGCAGATATCATTAGCTGAGATGAATTCAGTAGGATCAGCCCTAACCTAATGTAGCAGTGTCCTTATAAGTAAATAGGGGAAATTTGGACAGAGATATGCTAAAGACTTAAAATGTTTTGAGAGGGTGAAAGGTAGAGATCAGAGTGATGCTTCCACCAATGGATACAAATATTTCCAGTAAAACATCAGAATTGAGACAAGGGGCGTGGGACAATTTGTCTCACTGCACTGAGAAAGCAGAGCCTGGTGATTTCTTGGTCTCAGATTTGTGCCTCCAGACCTGTGACAAAATGCATTTCCATTGTTTATGCCCCTCAGTTTGTGGTCCATGGTCAAGTGAGTTCTAGGAAGCTGATATAGTAAGTATTAATTTAAAGCCCTTACATAAAACTCCAAAAGCAAATAATTAAAACCAAGAAAATAGGGGCTTTTAAAAGGGTATTCAGGCTGCTGAAAAAAATGTGAAAAATACAAAGAGACTCAAACCTGGTAGATAGTTCTGTTCTCAAAAATGGAAGTCATCTTTTAAATGCACCAGGACAAGCTCCACCTTGGTTTTGCTCATCATCTTTAAAGAGAGGAAAGCTGGGTTTTTCCACGAACACCTCCTCCTGCTGTCCTCCTCTCCAGCCTGGGTGGCGACTATGCCACTCTCAACCCTCTTCATTCCACTCCGCTGTGGTCAGATTTGGCCCCGGATCCCCGCTGGATCCCTGTGGCCCTTTCAACAGACTCATTGGCTGGCAGGTGTCCCACTACCACAGACAGAATTTTTTGACCAGGTTGTGGCAATTTGCAATAAAAGGATAAACATGAGTGGAACTCTCTGTACTTTTTTATTATAGAAATAGTCAAAATCTAGTACTCGTATGATACATCACACTCACCTCTGAATTGATCTCTGGGAAGCATTTTCAAATATGATATCTGAGTCCCCAAACAGGTACAATGTAACGGCATCAGAGCAGCTCTGAAGGTGAAAAGAGATTTTCTAGTGCCTTCTACGGCATCCCCAGTGGGTGATGCTTTCCTCCACCCCACTATTAGCTAGAATTTAGGTCGTCTACCTGCAAGATGTCTGAAACCAAATGTTCTCCCTTTTTTTTCTTTTCTTTGTCTTTGTGAGGCAGGATCTCACTATGCAGTTCAGGCTGGCCTTGAGCTCACTTTGTAGCTCAGGCTGGCCTCGAACTCTCAACAATCCTCCTGCCTCAGCCTCCCGAGTGCTGAGATTACAGGAGTGTGCCACCATGCCTGGTTCTCCCATTTTAACATAGGATTTTCCTAAACATCCTTTGTGGGAGTCCATCTTACCTGGGCACCTATCATGATGCAGATAAAATAAGTACAGTAATTAAATAGAAAGAGGACCAAATGTGGTGTAGGGTGAAACACAGACCCAGAACCAACAGCCTGAAAACTTACTGGGGACAAAGAGCCAATCTCAGCACCATAGACAAAGGTTGAGGTTAAAGAACCTGTATTATTCAGAAAGAACCACACAAAGACAAGGACACAATATTTACTCAATGCACATGTGGTACATAAAATGCTCCTAGCATTGGTCTTCACGAAGCTTTTATGGGACCCAGGGGCAGAGGGTGCAGACAAATAGGACAGTGTAGCACTCAGGGGGAAACAGGGGCTATTACAGGAATTCCCATTATCTTAGTTACAGAAATGCCCCTTAGGGTTCTCCCTGAGTGTCAGGGACCAACACTCTGCCTTCCCTATTCCCACCTTGGAGTCAGCAGGATGGATGTAAGGGCCATGGACTAGGTATTTTCAGATGCCTGGCACATCATAAAGTGTCTTCTAAGCCAAAAACAAAAGCTAAAACAAAACAAAAATAATATAACAATCTAATCTTTCTTTGGCGATTCAGAAACCCAGGACTTAGCAATAGCTATAATCTGTTCACTACAAGCTTCTCAATGGAACTCAGTGATTCACTGGAAAGCACAGTGACATTCTTTGGTTGAAAGTGTGCAGAAAAATTCAGCATTTGGTGTGTACTTTTCCTTTGATCCCCTCAGAAATTGGCTGACTCACTCCCTTTTACCTAATCCATCAGCACATTCTAAGGATTTGCTCTACAAAAAATAGTAGAACTTTAACTGTTTTCTTCTTACACTGTGACCACTCTAGCCTAAAAAAATCTCTTATTTTGCCTCTTGACTACTTCACAATTGGTCTGTTTGCCTTATGATCATAGCTCTCCTCTCATGAACCTTTGACTTTTTGAAAACATGAATCATATCATGTCAGCCCCTGCTTATGAGCTGCCCATGGCTCTTCACCATGCTGAGCACCTTGCTGGGGCAAGCAGAACCTCCCACAGTCCAGGCCCAGCCTGCTGCTCCAGCTAGTAGAAAGCTTTATTATTGCACTATCCTTCGTAATGCACACATCGCTACCTTAGGGCTTCTCTGCTGCTGCTCTCTCTTCCAAGATTCTGCTTCATTCTCATTTGTCATTTGAGGATGAGCTTAGAAATTAACTCTCTGAAGAGATTTACCTGATTTCAGAATCCCATGTGGTCACCCAGTTACTGTGATTTTCACCTTCTAATTCTCTGCATAGCACTCAGCATTTTCTGGTACTTTTTTAAATTTTGTTTTTGTTTCTGTTCTCCCCCTTTCACATGAGTGTTAGTTCCAAGATACTAGGGACATCATCTACCTTGACTGCTGAGGGGTCTCCAACACCTTGTAGTTCCCAGGTGTTCTACTGCCATTCGTGGAGTGACTGAATATCTACCTGTCTCATTGCTTGCTAAGAACATAGAGTTAGTTACTTTCAGATTGCCAGGTACTTAGCTTATACTTAAGCTTCTTTGTTTTTCAAGGGCATTAAAGGAGAACAGGATACAGCTTCAGGAGCTTCCCAACTGAACCACAAGGACCAGAAAGTTGTGTATAAGATGCCATAGACTTAGCAACCCTAAGATCTGGGCTTGTCCCTCAGCAGCAGGCTTCTATTGCTTCCTCTTCAAGAGCTTGGGACTCTCTCTTTATCTCAGTTTCTAGAGACCCTGCCACTCCTGCTTCCTCCCTGCTTGAGAGTCCACCTTCAGGCTTCCTGGGGCAGGCCCTGGTGGGGCAGTGCTGCTGCAGAGGTGCTGAATCAGGAGGCATCTCAGGATGGCTGGCCTTGTCTCACCCTGACTGGAGGTTTCCACGCAGTCTCATGCAAATGTTGAAGCCAGGATGCCAAAGATCCTTCAAGGAAGAAGCCTCCAAAGAGGGCTGTGTGTACTACAGCCAATCTGAGCTCCTTATAAGGGAAAAGTATTCTTGTCAAGTAATTCAGTGGCCTGAAGCGTATCTTGGACCTTCTAAGCTTATAAACATAAACATAGATGAAGAGGACAAGCATCAAAACTATGTAGCAAATATATTCGGAGGGTTAATCCGAATTCTAATCACTTTCCAAAAGGTACAATCAAGCTATGTCTATTTGGTGAACTTTTTTTGATAATAAATAAGTTGTTTGCAAAGTACTTAACTATAGACCATCTATCTTTTCTTTAAAGCCTTTTAAATATTACTTACAAATCCATATGCAGGCCTGAGGCCACAGGCTAAGTTACAGGTAGTTGAAAACTCGAAGAAAGTAGATACAGAATTGTCTTAAGTTTAGAAGAATGGTATACTTGCTCTTAAATATTTACTCACTACAAGCTCAATGTAGGAGAGTTTGGCTTAGTACTTCTTGATGAATTTGCATATGTGAGAAAAATTTTATCTACAATGATATTCATTGCATTATGAATTAAAGCAGCAGAAGTCCAGAAATAACCCAAATTCTTATAAATAAGGGACAGATTAAATAAACTACTGCACATCATTAAAAGAGAATGCTCCAGAAAGCCTTCTAGACAAGAAAGCCTTCTAACTGTGTGCACCGATGTAGGAATGCACCTTCCAAAGTATTATTGTAGACAATATATAGAAAAATAGGTGCAATACCCTTTTAATTATGTGAAAAAAATTTTGCCCTATAAACAGAAGACCTGGCTGTCAGTGAGGGGAAGGTAGACAAACTTAATTTTAATCTATATCTATTTTCCTGTTGAATTTTTTTAAAAAATCACATTCAGATATTGCTTAAAAGTAGGAAAAACAGAACTTCATTTTCATACAAGGCAAAAATTATGTATAAGAGTTTTCCACGGAGTTTCAGAGAAATAAGAGAAATCTGAGTATTCTTAAGAGAAATCTGAGTGTCTCTTAACCCTGAGGAAATCAAATTGATCTGTACTTAGACAACCTAGTATCTGCCTTTTTACCTACTTTGTTTATATAACGTGTAACAGGAAAGACTTAGAAATAAAAATTCCCTAAGTACATTATAAGCGTTAGAAGCATTTACAATATAAAACAGTACTTAGTACCCAAGTGAATGTTCCTCTGAGGGACAGCTAATTAGATGTGGGCTCTCATTTTGTCATTGGGTCTCCCAGGTGTGACACAGAAACTATATAATCCCACAATTAGTGTAAAGAACGCTCTGCAATTCTTTCCTACTTTGGCTTTCATGACAGAGTGGAGGCAGAATAAAACCAAGTGATGTGTTGGACTTACACTCCACACATGACCCTCATCTTTTCCCTTTTGCTTTAGTCTTTGGTGATTACTTAATGAGTTAAGTAGATAAAGCATTAAGATTAACTTCATATTTCCAATCAGAATATAATTATAGATTCATAAGTTTTTTATCTCAACCCTCACATGTAAACATATACAATGATAGACTTAAAAAACCAGAAAAAATATAAAAACATAATTATAAAAATATTGGATATTTTCAAGAACCAAAAGCAGCATATTTGACCTGAAGTTGAGAATAACTGAGCTGGGGACATTTGGTGCTTTGGGTCTGGAGCCCACAAGAGAGCCAGGTTTGGATACCTGTGTGGTGGCGGGGATGAAACGGCCTGATGTTAAAGCTGAGATATGGAATGCCGGAGCCTGGCTTACTTCCTCAACTCAGGAGGCTCCAAGACTTGGTCTCAGGTACACATGAGGCTGAAATATTTCCAAGTCCACTGTCTTAGACTCAGTCTACTGTCTATAAAGCTATGTGCGTAAGGAGACAGGAGGGATAAAGACTCACTACCAGGACTTCAGCCATACTGTCCACCATTTTGAGAACTGGATAAGTGTCTTGGTTACTTTTCTTTCCTTGCTGAGACAAAATACCCAACACCCAAAATGAAGGAAGGAAAGGTTTATTTAGCTTACAGTTTGTGGAGGTTTCAGTCCATACCTGGCTGCTTCAGATGCAGAGTGGCACCTGGCAGAGGGCAAACTGTTCAGGGCTGCAGAGCACAGCAAAACCAACCAGCCAAAAGGGGGAATGGCTGAAAACAGCCTCCTTTTCTCCCCTACATTGTAAACAGCCTACCCCCACCCAGGGGGCGTCTCATACAATCTCCATGCCCTCCTCTTCCACAGTCTCAGGATGTTTACAAAGTAAGCACCCCAGCTTCCTCCTGAGTCACTCAGCTAAACCTCTAGATTCCCCAAGGTGACACAATGTATCAACCATAACAATAAGCAATATTTTTAGTGTATTCTAGCACAGATGCCTTGATTGTCTAATAGAAGTCCTGAACTCTGGGTCCAGAAGAAGAGGGTAGAGGCAAAGTGGTTTATGAAAGAGAAGTAGGGAGAAAAACAAACATTGCCAGACAAAATGAGGCTTTGTAGTAATACGTCACACATTGGAAGGACACAAATACCAAAAAAAGCAATAGTGGGGAGACAAATTTATCTAAAGACAAAAGCAGTACAACACTATGAAATTTACTTTAGTATTAGTATACTGAGAATGCTTCAAGTCATCAAGGGAGAACACTGCCTCCCCAAAATACTAAATAAAAAGAATCAAGTGGTGAATTAGCAAGTTAGTAAACAGTCCTAAGGAACTGATCCAGGAGGCAGAACTGAGAGAAGAAAAGAATTTGAAATATAAAAGAATAATGGAGAGGTGTGGAGAATAAATTGAGAAGATCTGTTATTAGCTAATAAGAATCCTCGGGGACATGAAGGGAACGAATCAGTAATCCAGAAGGAATGACCAAAAAGTGGTCCATAAATACATAAGTTTTAGGATTTAAAATGCAGACACAGCACTAAATATAGAAATCCAGATCTAGAAAATGCATCGATATTTTATGCAAGTATAAAAAGAAAAAATGTATAAGCTACTGGATATAGAAGCTAGATTACAAATAGGATACAAGCAGATTTCTATCAACAGTTGCTGTTAAAAAGGAATGGAATAGTTTCCACGCTGGTAAAAAATAACTTTCAATGTAAATTCTATAATCAGCTAATACATTATACAATAGGATATAAAGCCTGAATAATGTCTCAGTCATGACCATTGCTAATAAACCACTCAGTGACATGTGTCATGAAGAGAGGACACCCAGAGGAAAGTTTGCGACATGAAAAACACCAGTGGCAGAGGAAGGTAACGTCCATTAGCAGGACAGAGTGCATTTTCCAAGAAATGTCATAGGACATTTCCAGTTCTCCCTATTGTAGAATCCTGCCCTACACCCTTCAAGAAACTGAGCCCATCTTTCCTGTCCCTAAACTCTGGAAGATTCCGTAGCTGCCTTCACAGGGAAGACACAGCCGAGAGTGGCACTGTGTGACTAGCAAGGTTAAGGCAACCTGACCTGTGATTGGCCCTCTCCTTCTTGGAATGCTGCCCTGGGAACCCCGTCGCCACACCCTGAGGAAGCCCCAAATAACCCACATAGAAAAACATATGGAAAGAACACAGAGAGAAACTGAGGCCAGGCCCAAGAGATGCCCTGTATAATGTGGATCAAAGAAAAGCTGTCCCTAATTTTGCTTGCTTGAGCTCTTGACCCACAGACGTCATGAACATTCTAGTAGTGGTTTATGCCATTAAATTTTGGAGTTACTTGTTTGAGAACTACATTTACTGAAACAATTAATATATTCCACTGTTGACTGTTAAGAGCTTGGTAACTAATGAGTATCAAACCCAGTTTGACAACATAAGAATGATTGAAACAAGGACCATGAAAGGTAGAAAGTAGAAGTTGTTTAGTGGCCATGTTTGCTGCTTAATTTGGGGGAAGCTACAGATTTTCAATAAATTTCGGTTTTGTTAATTTTTTACAATTTAAGCTTATAGGCTAACCTTTGGAAAAAAATCAGTACAAGGAACAGAAATTCAATCAAGGGAATCCGATCCAAGAATGAGGTGAAAAGAAGGAGGAAGGCAATCACGAAAACTTCATCAATGGATGGAATCAGCACCAAGGAACATGATCATCGATTGGCTTTTCATGTTGCTTTTCATGTTTCTTTTCATATTCGCAGGGTTGTAGTTGATTCAGTGGTGCTGAGCCTACAGCAGGCTTGCTGTGGTGGACTCTGTCTCACTGAAAGCTCTAAAAGGTTCACTGTCACTGATTTAAGATATATGAAATTAGAAATATAATGAGGGATAGACACAACACAGCTCAGATTTTAACACAATTTAAATTTCATAAAGTTGTATTCTTTTCAGTTATGTGATTTATTGGTTATGTTTTAAAGTTTATACCTTTAAAATATTGCAGATGGAGTCCAACATGAAAGAAAAATGATTTTCATTGGGCCTTGTGTCATGATATTTTATATAGTTATAAAGTTTCTTAGTTAGATACTTCAGATAGAAAATGGTGTCACCACAGTGACTGTTAAAATTAGCTTTCTAAATCTCTCTACTTGGGAAAACAGGGTAGGAAATTATTCTGAAGTAGTTAAGTCTAAATGAGACTTAATAAAATAAAAATAATGACTCACTCAGGCGCAGTGGTTTGGTATTGGGTACTGAGTCCTCACCCTGTTTGGTACTGAGGACTGAGCCCAGGGCCTTTACACTGAGCTATACGCCCAACCCTTTTCTATATTTTATTTTGAGATGGAGCCTCACTAACTGCTAAATTGCCCACTCTGAGCTTGAACTTGTGATCCTTGTGCCTCAGACTCTCAGAGTGCTGGGATTATAGGACTTTGCCACAAGAACTGGCTAAGTGACATTATTTTATTTAGAAAACCCACACACTTAAGTAGCTGCCATTTGAACAGATGTATTTGGCTCAGTGCACCAGCACCTTTTACCCGTGATTCCCATTGCTCTCCGCCTCTGAGACCCATGAGATTGCCCAGAGCGCAGTGTGAGTGCTGGGTCAGCTCTAGACTCAAAAAGAGACTCACAGGTCACAGGTCTGCTTTCCAGCAGTGTGCTGCACCCTATTTGTCTTGTTTCCACGCAGAGGGATCCAGGAAAGGGGACTGCCAGGACAGAGAAAAGAGGAGAAAGATCCCAGGGAGAACCATACGCTTGCTTATTGTTTCACAAGAGAAGCAAATTTTGTCTTTTCCTTCAAGAAACATAAAATCATTTACTGAAATTATCACTTGTCTTGGTTCAATATGGCGTTTTACTGAAAGATAACGCTGTGCATTCTAGCTCTTTAATCAAGCAAGACACTTTTTAAGGGGTAGTTCTTCAATCACTAATATTTTCATCACTTAATGTAGTGTTGGCACACTGTAAAGTCATTAATGCCTGCTAAGTAAATAAATGCTACATATGAGAAGGAATTAATTTTCTCTATAAAACAAGAAGCCTGCCCAGGGAATTTAGTGACAGAAATTGTTCTGTCCTCCTGGCCTAGCACTCTTTCCATAGCTACACTTGAAATACAGAAAGCTGTGCTCAGCAGCCTTCACATTTCTTCCTGGGAAGCCTGTGTTTTGCCCACCAGACTTGAATGAAAGGATGCCTATGGTCCTGGTTAGTTGTAAAACACTGTAATGATGATCCAGTGACTCTAACATCTACCAACAGTTCTAAGTAGAGAAAGCAATCTGATGACCCAGGCATGCTGCAAAAATACTCCTGAGGTTGGTTCCTTTTGCCACTATAGTATTTCTCTATAAGAAGGAAATATTTCACCTTTGCTATAGCTCTCTCTGTCCTTGTAACAATTGTGAATACTAACCTTGAAAGAGAATCTCCTACTTGCCATTATACTAGTAACTATTTATTCATCTAGTATTATATGCCAGTCCTTCTTAGTCTCTGTGTTAATAATTCAATAATCTCGGGTAATTATCCTCCTGGAGCCCCTAAACAAGAGGCAATAATTTTTCTCCTCAGCATTATTCCCAATCTATTTTATAAACTTTCCTGGAGTAGGGAAGGGATCTTTGCAAAACACTAAAAATCAGCAACTATGTCATAAGTTATGAATAATATCCCAATTCTTCAGTTATTTCCTTTGGATAAATTAGAATTTTTTTTCCTCATTAGAAAGGACGTATAAATTCATCAATTAAGATATATTTTTATGCCTTTCCACCTTATCCCTCAAGGGTTTTGTGAAGTTTCCCTTGCAGTCACTGCCTAACAGACTAGAAGCACAGGGAAAGAGAGGTGGCACACAGAGCTGAATGGATTGTTGATTATGAGTGACAAAGGCCTGCAGTGTATGCCCAGGGAGACAGAGAGACCTTTGTCTGGGGGATAGCATGTGACCAGCTGCCCCAGTTTGGTCAGAGCAGTTCCATTTGTTAGTGCACTTTTCTGGGGTTTCTTTGAGATTCTGTTACACTTGGTCTTTTCCACACTCTTTCCTACTCTCCCCCAATCGTCCTTAGGGAGAAGTGCAAAAGAGAATCAGTCTACCAACAGCCACCTGTTTCCTCCTTTAGGCTTTTTCTAATACGGTCTACAAATAGTTTTGGTCATGGATTAAATCAGGATAATATATCTACTTATTTCTAAATTATATTCACATGCTCCTTATTTTGAAATTCCACGTTACTTATCTCATAAAACACACAAGAGTATATATTTCAGGAGAGAGGCACACAATGGATATGAAGAGAATTTTCCCTAAGATTCCCCCCGCCATCTTACCACATCACCCTCTGTACTTTCAGAGTATCTTCACCCTATTTTAGAGGCTCATGACAAGATCATAGTTGCAAGTTGATTAAAGAAATGCATCACTCAACCCAAGGAGCTACCTCCTCCTTTGGACATCATTTGGGGGCGATAGATAGGCAGCTTCCCCATTTTCTGTGTACTGCTGGGAAGGGTTTGCAAGAAAATGCTAGAAAGGAGGGCTCAGCCTCAGGTCGGCAGAGACCTGAAGTCTTGCCCCATCTATCACTCACCAGGTCTATAATTCTTAGAAAGTCCTTGAAACTCCAAGTTGGTCATTAGCAACATCAGTAATTTCCCCGATTCTCTTCTTTACTGTAAATACCAAAAGAGACAATGGACTTGCAAGCATTTCATAAAGGGCACCATGGAATACAAATATATACAAATACAAATATAGTACTATTATTGTTAAACATTGTCCAAGGAAGAGTAATTTTTCTCCCAGTGTTTATTGTTTTGGCAAAACTATTTCAACATACACTGCCCTCCTGTTTGCCCTTACTGTGAGATAGCAAATAACCATGGGTAAAACTCTTAGCCTTGTAGTTTTAGATTTCAGGGAATACTATCTTCACTCTTCCTTTCAAGGTTATAGAAACATGAAAAGTAAGAGGAAAGAAAAAAACGATTTCAGAGTTCAAGGAATTTAAGAGATCATCTTAGTATTCTTGTTTTATGGATGAACATACTGAAGCCCAGAGAGGCCGAGTGACTCACCAAGAATCACACAGTTGGTAAAGGAGCCATGTAGGAACCCGAGAGCTTTATTTGAGCCTATTTTATAATCCAGCTCTTCTGCATGGTGTTGACACCAACCCTTTTCTTCTCTCAGTGCTGCCTCCTGGGCCTGGTTTCAACCATCATATTTCTCTAGAAGATGATTTACCATTGCTTTGTAGCTTTACTTTTCTCTCCTGGTTAAATTCATTCTGTCTCCATTTTCCATCATAGAAGATGCCCTCTCTTCCCAAGCCTTTAAGATTTACAAGTCAGTCCCATCTCTCAAACTGTCTCCAATTCATTATAACATTCACCAGACTCCTAGCTTGGATTGCCTTGTTAGTTTCCTGAGATGATTTTTGTTTTGGTCAGGACTGATTGCCTTGTCTGATTAGATGACCAGAGATGGACATACAAATTGTCACAGAAAGCACGTGCCTCTTACAAAGCATTGACAATTGTTGCATGTCACACAAGGTAAAATAACCTTATCACAGATGCTAAAAATAAGAAAGTAAAAATATCCTTATTACAGAAGTCTCCTACCAGAAGTAGGTGTGAACACAGGTGGGGAGACTTTAGAAGTGCGTATTAGAGATGGCACAGGCAGGGGCTAGTTAGACAATGCATCGTCCTCCTGTGCCTGCTTCTTGTGCAGGGTTGTCTTCTGCAATCAGGAGGATTGCTTCTTTCTTTTTCTCCTTCTCTTCTTTTAGCTCCAGCCTCTCCCCATTTCTCTCCCCATCCACGAAAACAAAATTTCTGATTTAATGAGAAATTGTGCTCGTGGAATATTTTTGGTAGGTCTTATTGCTCCCTATCTAGGTCATTTTTAGGTGTGTGATAGAAAAAATATGCTCTAAAAGTAAAACATGCTAAATCTTAGGAGCTGTGTTTCTAGTGGTGTGAAAACACCATTTAGACATTTAATGAAATGTCTAAAAGTGAAGTCTTGGAAGACGAAGTAGTCAGAAATTTGAGGCAAATGGCTGGCAAGACTTTTTTGTGATTTCCATGTATGCTTCATTTTATTTTCATAAAATAACCACTTGGTGTATAATAAAATCAGAAGACAACTAAATCACTGATGAGTTTTGAGATCAAAAGTTAATTATATATATATATATATATATATATATATATATATATACTGTTACCAAGTTGTCTTTTAGTAATATTGGGTTATTGAAGTATTCATGCCACTCATTTGTGCATGGAAGAAGGGCCAGCATTCTCCCCTTTGCTTTTGTCTCCACCTGAGGATTACATAATAAATCTCACCCCAAGGCACTTAACAGAGCTTCTAGCCCAGAGCAGGTGTTCCATAAATGGTTGCTGAGTTGAACTAACTGCTGTTCAAGGTGAGAAAAACTTAGTTAAGGGTTCAAAATTTTTTTTTTTTGTCTAATTGTTAAACACAATGTGAACTGAAGCTTAAAGAAAGAAAAACAAACTAGGGAGTGGTGAGCTAGAGGAGAAGGTAGGCATCAGGCGTCAGACTCAGAGCTAGTCCTAATCATCTCAAGGACAAATAGGAGGCCAGTTCTTCTTGGCATGTGTCCTAAGACTTGGAGTTCTGCTGAGTAGTCACTGAAAGGAAGTGAGCGCCGTCACAGTGATGGAGGAGTAGGAGGGACAGGCAGAGGAACCGCAGTAGGAAGGAGGCTGGATGAGTCCCGTCACTTCCTCTACCTCCCCTCCCATTCTAGATCCTGGGCTTAGGGTCCCGCTCAGGGAGGGAAGGCTGAACTCTTTGACGAGGCTCAGCCAGGCAGAGTTTACTGAGCAAGAAAAAGAGGGGTGAAATGAGTCCTAGCCTTTCCACCTCTTGCTCCCCAACCCCTGCCAGAAATTAAAAATCTCTAAGGGTCAAAAAAGATCCTTCTGACTGGCAGCCTCTGACATTGCAACACTGTCCAAATAATTCTGCAGCAGGCCTAATTATAGGCCTCTAACATTGCTCTAAGGCCACAGATTGTGTGTGTGTGTGTGTGTGTGTGTGTGTGTGTGTGTGTGTGTATGGGGGGATACAAGCTTTAACTTTGGTCAGGTTTTTTTTTTTGCTACAAATGGAAATCAGTGAATTTTCTAAGATCATATAATCAGGCACAAGGTCAAATAAACAAAAGTAAGAACAAAAATCTACCTCAGTGTTCTAAACTCACCTTCCAGTCTCCTTTAACAGCTACCAGATACCTTCTGCTTGATTTGAACAGAAGCTTCTGGGTTGTTGTTGTTATCTTAACATCACATGACCTTAGTGCTTTCCCTTAAAGATTCTCCAAGCCAGACTGAGCTAATTTGATAGCTCCATGGACTGGATCTTACAGGCAAGATCTCAAAGGCTGAGGTGATTTGCAAAACTTTCATGATTACTTTCCTGAAATATTCAGTTGTCCCCAGGTCATCTGAGAAGACTGGAGTTAAAGGAAAAAGGAGAGGTTTACAGCTGCTTTGTCCAACACAGAGCCCGCAAGTGGCACTTAAAATGTGGAAGTGTCACTGAAAAAGAGTTCATGTCTAATTGTAACAACTTGGGTACATGAACGTACTTTTCAACTTGGACTTCACAAAAGTTAAGTATGGTTTAATCAGTCTGAGAGTTATTGTTGAAATGAGAGGCACTATAAGAGTGAAATGTACAGCAGATTCTGAACACTTAACATAAAACCCACATTAAATATTCAACATGTTTAAAATTTGTAGAAGCAGCGACACTTTGGATGTGGTGAGTTGAACAAAACACATTGTTAAAACTGATTTCTCCTCTACTTTTTAATGTGACTACTAGAAAATCTGAGATTACATATCTGTGTGGCTCACGTTGTATTTTTATTTGATTTTGCCAATCCAAAGGGCAGTGTTTACTTAAATTATTGTAGTTCATCCACCTGCCTAATTAATTATAACTATGGCCGTGAATCTTCATATTGCTCAGGCAAGTGTACTTTGCGTTTTCTAATAGAATTGCCTATTGGAACTGCCCTAGAAGGAAATTGAGGTTGACAAAAGAGTTGAAAAGAGACAAAATATTTTATGAGTTTTCCCCGAGAATAAGCAAATGCTGCTCACGGGCTCCAGGCTTCAGGAGAGAGCGGCTCCAGGTGAGAGCTGGCTATGGTGGAGAGCAGGCTACAGGCTGTGAGCTCCAGATGAGAGCGGGCTCTGAGGGAGAGCAGGCTCCAGGAGAGAGCGGGTACCTGGCGAGAGAGAGGGCTCCGCGTGAAAGTGGGATCTGGACGAGAGCAGGCCTGGACTCCGGACTCTTGGTGAAAGCGGGCTCAGGGTGAGCATGGCCCGGGCTCTGGGCGAGAATGGGCTCCAGGCGACAGCGGGCTCCAGGCGAGAGCGCCTCTGGGCATGACCCTCTCCAAGTGAGAGCAGTCTGGGCTCCAGGGGAGAGCTGGCTCTGGGAGAGAGCAGGCTCCGGACGAGAGCGGCTCCAGGTTCCAGGCTCAAGGCTCCAGGCAAGAGCGGGCTCTGGGCCAGAGTGGGCTCCATGTGAGAGCTGGCTCCGGGAGAGGGCACGCTCGGGGTGAGCATGGCCCTGGGCTCCAGCAAGAGGGGCTCCGGGCAATAGCGGGCTCCAGGTGAGAGCAGGCTCTGGGAGAGAGAGAGTTCTGAGCGAGAGGGGGCTCCGGTCAAGCCTTGCGGTTTACTCTCTCCTACGATCCAGATGAGCATCACATTCAAATTGTGCACTATTTGGAGCATTACGAGCCATCGCCCAGACTACCGCATATGAAGTCACCCTCGCTATTATCCTTCTATCCACCCTACTACTGAACGGATCATTCAATCTATCAACCCTTGCAACTACTCACAAAAACATCTGACTACTTCTACCTACATGATCAATAGCCGCAGTGTGATTTACCTCAACCTTAGCAGAAACCAACCGAACCCCATTTGACCTTACTGAAGGAGAATCAGAACTAGTCTCAGGATTTAAGTCAGAATACACCGCAGGCCCTTTTGCCTTATTCTTCATAGCTGAATATATGAACATCATCCTAATAAATGCCCTAACAACAATTATTTTCATCAACTCTATACCAAATCCCCTACATCTTGAGATCTTCACAACAAACTTCATACTAAAGACACTCTCTTTAACCGCCCCATTCCTGTGAATCCAAGCATCATATCCACGATTTCGATATGACCAACTCATATATTTACTATGAAAAACTTTTCTTCCCTTAACCCTTGCCTTATGCATATGCCACATCTCAGTGCCTATCACCCTATCTAGTATTCCACCTCAATCTAGAAATGTCTGAAAAAATAATTACTTTGATAGAGTAAAACATAGAGGTAGACAACCCTCTTATTTCTAGGACAATAGGAATCGAACCTACACCATAGAACTCAAAATTCCATGTGCCACCCATACACCACATCCTAACAGTAAGGTCAGCTAAATAAGCTACTGGGCCCATATCCCAAAAATGTTGGTTTATATCCTTCCCTTACTAATCAACATAGCGGCAACAATAATAATCTACCCAACTTTATTCATAGGCACACTAATCACCCTACTCAGCTCCCACTGACTCTTAATAGGAACCAGATTAGAAATAAGCATGCTAGCAATTATCCCCATCCTAATAAACAAAAATAACCTCCAATCAACAGAAGCAGCAACAAAATATTTTATAACACAAGCAACCGTGTCTCTAGTACTCCTAATAGCTATCCTACTCACTGTAATCCATTCAGGATGATGAACAATCGTGCACACCAACAGCTTATAATCTCTCTCACCCTAACTACAGCACTACTTATAAAACTAGGCTTTGCCCCATTCCACCTCTGAGTTCCTGAAGTAACACAAGAAGTATCCCTAAAATCCAGAATAATCACATTAACATGACAAAAAATCACACCCTTGTGCATCTTCTTCCAAATCTCCCCAATAATCAACCAACCCTTAATCATCACTTCAGCAATCACACCAGTACTACTAGGAGGATGAGGAGAACTAAGTCAAGCTCAACTACGAAAAATCCTAGCATATTCATCAATTGCCCACATAGGCGAATAATAATAGCAGCATTACTCTATAACCCCCCAATTATATTATTCAACCTTACAATTCACATCATCCTAATCCTCTCAGTATTCCTCACCCTCTCTATTAACAACAACTCAACAACCCTCTCACACTCTTACACTTGAAGCTCTTCACCACTAGTAATTATTATTGCCCTCCTCCTGTTACAATCCCTAGGTGATCTCCCAGCCCTAACTGATTCTCACCTAAATGAATCATTATCCAAGAAATAGTAAAAAATAACAATATTATTGTCCCAACATTAATATCCATCATAGCCCTACTCAACCTTTACTTTTACCTCCAAATTACTTACTCTACAACTTTAACCCTGTTTCCACCCTCAAACAATAACAAAACTAAAGGAAACTTCCAAAATACAAAAAACCCCCTAGCCCTTCCACCATCAATCGCTTTATCAACCTTAACTTGTTCCCCGCACTCCCCTAGTTATCACCTGAAACAAACCCCTTAACAGAAGGAAATTAGGTTAAACAGACCAAGAGCCTTCAAAGCTCTAAGCAAATAAAACATTATTTATTTCCTGGGATAAAGGTTGGAAGCCTACAATCTTACATCAACTGAAGACAAATCAGACACTTTAGTTAAGCTAAAACCCTCACTAGATTGGTGGGCCCTAACCCCACGAAACTTTAGTTAACAGCTAAAAACCCTAATCAACTGGCTTCAGTATACCTCTCCTCCCTAAAGAAGAAAAAAAGGCAGGAGAAGACCCCGGTAGGATTAAGCTGCTCCTTTGAATTTGCAATTCAATATGAATAATCACCTTGAGACTATGGTAGAAAGAGATTTACCTCTGTCTTCACATTTACAGTCCAGTGCTTCCATGCTCAGCCACACTACCTAATTAGGTTCATAAACCGCTGATTATTCTCCACTAACCACAAAGACATTCGCACACTGTATCTCCTATTTGGTGCCTGAGCTGGTATAGTAGGAACCACACTTAGTTTATTAATCCGAGCTGAACTTGGCCAACCAGGAACACTACTAGGTGATGATCAAATTTATAATGTAATTGTCATCGCCCATGCATTTGTAATAATTTTCTTTATAGTCATACCTATCATCATTGGGGGATTTGGTAACTGATTAGTTCCTCTAATAATTGGGCCTCTTGATATAGCTTTCCCACGAATAAATAATATAAGCTCCTGACTCCTACCCACCTCATTCCTACTTCTTATAACGTCATCAATAACTGAAGCCAGAGCTGGAACAGGATGAACATTTTACCCTCCCCCAGCTGGAAACCTGGCACATGCAGGTGCCTCTATTGACCTGCTTTTTCTGGGAGTCTTAAATTAATGTTAAATTCTAATTCTTGAATGAAATATGTGTTTATTCACTGACACAGTCACAGACAGAATTAGAAAAGTGAAAGTTAGAAGGTAGAAAAAGAAATTGCACTGTGAACAGTTTCCATGGTGGTGCAGAGAAAAATTTGATGTGCTCGCCTAAGAGCTCTAGGCATGCTTTAAAAATACATTTTCATGGCTTTCTAGAGGGAAGTTTGAATTTACAGGAAACATTCAGTAATGGTGGCTACAGGATGTCAAAAGATAAGGCTAGGACGGCAGGCGTGGGGAGAACATAACTCCATTTCTAAACTGGAAGTTTTCTTTGGATACTTTCACTTCTTTTTTTTTTCTTCTTAAGGCTTAACTCAGCTCCAGGACAAGCTTCTTTTGCACTTTAAAAATCCTACCCTTGAAACCTCTAAGGGCAGCCCTGCACACACCAGTGGCCATAGTGTCCCCCTCTACACTGTGGGTGTTTTGTACACTTCTCCTTCTGGATGGCAACCTCATCTCTGAATGGTGCTCATTCCTTGGCGCTGCCCAGTGCAGTTAGCAGCACAATCTAGAGACCCAGCCATCTGAAATCTATTCTTTTTCCTGACTCCTTCCATAGCCCATCCATCAACCATCAATACCTAGGTCTAGAAATCCTCTCTCAACTCCCATCTATTTTCTCTAAACTGAGCCCAGCATACACATGACACACCTCCAAGTGTCTAGCATTACTCCTCCCACTGGAATCTAAGCTTTAAAATTCTTCATCCACCTGAAACTGCTTGGTCCACATCATTCGCCATTGAAACATATCCACAGAGCACAGATCAGCTGTAGAACTGAGGCTTTTTGCTGAGCTGCAGGGCCCTTGGCACTTGATACCCAGCCACCAACCTGCGCGACTTCACTAGTTGCTACTCCTTCACTCACACTCTACATTTAAACTGTTCGTGATTTGATGCATTAAATGTCCAATTTATGACTTTCTGTGTTTGTTTATGCTGATCCTCCCACCTGAAACATCTTTCCCATTTATTTAATATGTTTACCCTTCAATGTCCACTTCATTTACTCTATCACAAAAAGTCTTCCTCAAATCTGCAAAGTCTGTGGTCCTTGCACTCTGTGCTTCCGTAACACAGAAAGCAGACTTATAGTTTAGTACTGAAGAGTTGTATTGAAACTATTAAAATTTTCTGCTAAGTGTCTGTTTCTCCCACAAGACTCCAAGACTTACTAAGGCAAGCACCAAAATGTATTCATCCTCGTAGTTCCCTTGCTACTATCAGCTGACTTTTGGTAGATGTTTGTTGACATGAACTGAACAAGGGGAAGTATCTGAACCGATGAAGTTGAAGGACTTTCTATTTGTAAAGACAGTGCTTAGACTCTTGTTTATCTCGCTGTGCGTCAAGGAGCTGCAAACACTTGGGTGACAGGAATGAGAGTGAGAGAAGAAAGTGGCCAAAGTGGAGGAGGGATTTATATCATTGGTGTACACACAAGGAGGCCTACGCTGGCAGCTTCATAGTTGGTGTCTCCTTCTCCCACCCTTAACTCCCCAAAATCATATGGCCTGGATGAGTACTGTACATCACTGGATTTAGAGTATGACCCTTCAAACTTGTCTTACTGGTGGTGTTCACCTGTGCAAAACAGTTTTAAATCCGGGGAATGTAATTTTCCAAATAAATCTTATTCTGATCATGATTATAATAAGCTGTAGTGGATCTAAAGGCCAGCCCTTAGGAAACCAGCCCGCCAACTCTCATCATAAAGAAAAAGAAGGAGTGGAAAGCAGAACTCAAATGATTGACCTAAGATAATAGGAAGTAGAAAGATATTTTTTTCAAATGGGAAGGAGGATCAAGAGATGGAATGAAAGGGGCAGGAGAGGAGGGAAAGGGGATAAAAAAGGTTAAGATGTGTTATGTACATGCACCAACTCCAAAAAAGCAATGTTAACATTATGTACCCCAAATATGTGCTAATAAAAAATAAAAAGAAAGAAAAGAAAAAAGAATATATTTTTGTGACCTTCCCAAGTAGCAAACCAAACCTAGTGGCACAGTGAGCTAGCTTCTATTTCATATCTAGGACTCAGTGGGACCTGGGAAATTGAATTGACCATCAATATTGGGCTCCAATAAAGATTGCCTCACTGGACTTTGGTGGGTAGCAAGATCGGCTTTGTTTTATGATCAGGTACACATACTAGGCAGCGGGGGTGTGAAGTGACTGTCATTCAGTGTCCCACTTTGAGATATCTCTTTCAATGTTATCCAAGTGATGAAACTTGGCAAGTCCACATCATTCAGCTCAGAGAGGAGTCCGTAGAAATGGAAGCTGCTCCTTAGGCCTCTTGCTTGCATCTGGCTTTGTAAAAGCTGCAAAGCAGTTGCCACAAGAGAAGCTGACCTTGAGACTTGAAGTTTTCCAATCCAGATATGCAGATGAATATGCAGAAGCAGGGGAAGACATAATTTGAAAAGTTTTCAAGTCTGTTTGAATTTGCATTAACTTCAAATGTACTCAATGAACCTAGGGCTTGGGAAAGAATCTAGAACTGTGGTGCCTGGAGGCCCATGAACCTGTGGACAGGCAGGTATTTCCACATCAAGACAACGAAACACTCATAGCTCCAGCCAATGAGCACAGCAGCCTCTCCCTCTTTTCCCACACATCTGGGCAGAGAATTTGCCCCAGGGAAATATAGATGACCTGGCACAGCAGCATGAGGCAGGCAAAGTGGCAGAGACAGGAGAAAGAGCAACGAGGTCAAGACTAATAGCAGAGTAGCAAAAGGGAGGTGGAGGTTCGTGATGAGAGGCAAATCTGACAACCCTGCATTATGTTGTCAAATGTTAAACCAAGGGACTTCACTGCCTTTTAGAGTGTGGGAAAGGGTGACTGGCTGTGTCTGGTTTCCCATGTCATTCTCTGGCCATCAGAGCTCTCCAAACGTGAAGCGGATGACATTATTTTGGGTGTGAGAAGTGCAGTGGATCCCACGTAGAAAAATTACCTGATAAAGATTCAATAAGATACACACTGTTTGGGGATGCTGGATTCTCCTAGTGGTTTGTAGGTGCTTCTGGTCTTGAACAAATTGGACAATACAAGTGCAAAAGATAGTGAGGTATTATGTTTACTAGAGATAGGAAAAGAAACGTGCTCTACAGAGTAACTTTGGGCCAAGTGAAAGGAGGAAAAATGTACCCTCTACAGCATGAGACTGGCCTACTGTGAAAGAACAGGAGCCCAGAGCTCAAAGGCAACTGTAGTTTTTTACCTCCCATATCTCAGACTGACAGCTGTTCTGGGCCCTGCTATCCACAACCGCTTGAGTTCTCAGAAGAATTGGAAACAGCAATCTCTGATTGGCTGTACATGCAGGCCTTTGGGAACTGCTCTGCCCATGTGTCCTGGAACTTGGCAATGAACAGATCACACCTCCTTCCCCAGCCAGTCTGCCACATCCTAGTCTCTTGTCTCACAACAGCATACATTTAGGAATGAAACTTTCCTGAAAGGCATCCTCTGATACTGTGCCATGTATGAAGAAATCTTCCCTGACAGTGTCTTGTGTTACTAGACATGTGTGTTACCATGACACTGTGAGTGTGAATGACACAAATGTACATCTGTGTGCCAAATGTTTACCTCATGCAGGGCCCAGCCACTGGTGGCACCCAGCTGTTAGCCCCAAATGAACACTATCTTTCAGTCATGGTGTGGCCTCTAATAGGCTCCGAAAGGACTGGTGCTGGCGAGACCTCCAGAGGAAAATGTCAGCAACCAAGTTGCCGCTGTCTGAGTAGAGAATTTCTACTCGTGGTCAAATCCTGGATGATGACAAAATCAGCAAGGGTTTACTTCCTTGTTCTACTCTAACATTTGTTGTAGAGTGAGTGCTTGGTTACACTTTGGCTCTCCTCACATCTCCTATCTCATTTAATCTCCTGGCGGCTCTGGGCCGAGCTTGGAGGCTCTGCACCTCAGTCTCGCCTCTCCCCATCTTTGTTCACTCACACTAGCCACTTCGGCCACCTGGCACTTTGCTCCTTTCCCCTGGCCCTCTGAAATTGTACTATGAACTTGAAGTTCTCTTCTAGTCTTTGTAGGGAGAACTCTCAAGTTTAGGTTCTGCTTAAACATCACCACTTCAGGAAAACCTTTGTGATTACTGCCTCAGCTCGCTGCATCAGCCCACTTCCTTTACCCTACCCTGACTTTTATCCATTTAAAAAACTAAACTATTTTTGGTTAATGTTTGATGCTGTCGTCTGGGTCTACACATAAGACACAGGATTCAGATGGAAGAGGCTTTTTCTGTCTGTATCGATTTCTAGTGTTGAGATAGTGTTTGATGTAAGGCAGTGAGGTTGTAAATATTTGTTAACTGACTGAATGAAGGAATGCACGTTGTGTGAAATATGTTTTATTAAGTAGCTTGATCCAGACTACTCAGGCAGAGAGGAAGAAATGACTCAACTAGGTCTTTGGATTTCAAATTCCATGTTACTTCTTGTACACAAGGTTGCCTCTATTGCAAAACTTACGTTTGGTTTTAATGTTTATTCCAGGGAAAAATAAACTAATTCAAGCAGGAAGCCCAAGGCCACTGTGACAGTTCTCAGAATTGGAACTCACATATGAAGGGACATTTTATTTTTAATCTTCCTAAAGTTGAAAGCAGCAGTTGCCCTTGGAAAACAAAAGCTGAAGACTCAGGCCAACAGCTTCTGGATGTGTGAGGGCTATAAGCCTCCATGAACCTGGGTGCTCCCACTCGCCCCGTGTGAGGAGCGCTATCGTTAATGGGACTGCTGAAGTCAAGGCTTCCATCTTCATTTCAAGTGAGCAGATTATCATCCTGCTTTGAGTGTGTTGCTCCATTGATCACTGCACATGGGCTGGAGTGACTTTTCTGACACCCTCTTCTCCCCCACAGACAAATTTCTCCCTTTCAAGATCTACTGCACTTGAATCATATGTCTTCTGCTTGTCCTAAAAAATCTACATATATATAAGATTAAGCATAGCTTCAAAATCCTATTAAGTACTTATTAAGTAAGCAGTAAGCACTTATATGTTAAAGTATATTAAGTGTTTTTCAGATGGAGGGTAATAACATGTTCACTGTATAAAATTTGAAATATAAAACTAAATGAAAAAAGCACTCAGAGTCTCACACGGTTTTATAAATGAAGCATATAATCCCTTGGGTTCAAAAAGGAAAAATTCTATTGGAATTGTATTCTATATTTCATTAAATTTATAAATCAATATGTGAAGAATTAGCATACTTATAACATGCAATCTTCACATTTATGCACATGTTATATATTTCAATTTTTGATATTGTATCTCAGTATGTATATGTGCATATACACATATATTTTGTATATATGATTTGCAAAAGTACACATTAAATTCATGAAAGTATTATACAAAGAAAATACAAAATTATATTGAAGTGTACAAAAAAATCTATGTATTTTTATATATATATTACATGGCTAGAAGTATATATTATATAAAAAGCACTCCGTATATATAGTTTCACAATGTTTTTGAATGAGAAACAATTGTTAATAGCTCTATTACATTCCACTGTACAATCGTTGCATACATTATTTAACTGTTGTCCCGATGCTAGTTCTTTAGGCTTTTCCAGGTTTTTAATCTGGATAGCATTTACACACTTCTGTCCTCTCAGTTTAGTTTGCCATTGGCTGCAGCTTGGGTCTGGAATGTGTCCCAAAATCCCAAGTATTCAGGGCTTGGGCCTCAGCTAGGGACACTACGAGGAAGTGGCATAATGCGTGAGAGATGGGGCCTAGTGAGAGCCTTTGTGTCATTGGGCTCATGGCCTTAAAAGGGGTTGTAGAACCCCAATTTCTTCCTCTTTCTGTCCTTTTACTTCTTGACCCTGGGAGGAGTAGTTTTGCTCCTCCACGCCTGCCACGACATCGTGACTCCCCCACTGGAGGCCCAACAGTAACATGTCTGCCTAATTAGAGACAAGGCATCCAAAGCTGTGAGCCAAAAGCAACTTTTTCTTTATAAACTGATTATATTAGGTCAGAAGGCTGACTAACAACCAGTGTTCTCTGTTAATAATTGCTAATTTATGGGCAAACATCATCTCTGACTCTAATTTTAGTTCACATTTCTTGGAGAACTAGGTTGACAGCTGGGAAAGCAGGTCAGCAGCCTTACTGTGCTTCTGCAAATTTCTCCTACCCAGGACTTGGTTACAGATAGATTCAAGGAGATAGTAAGTGGTATACAAATATACCACTTATAGCAAATATTTAATGCTTGTTTTCTAGGAAAGGGGTAATGGCTCATTCTACTCATTTCCACAGTATAAAAACTCTCAGTATGCCCATTTCCAGGGACTGAAAGGACATCCCCGAACACAGAATTGGGGAGAAGTGTATTTGGTGAAGAAGTTGAAATAGCAGCCTTCAATGTAGCACTAAGGTTAGAAAGGAATTTAAAGTTGGCCAGACTTGAGCTTCTCTTCATGTGACTTATTAGCTTTGTGAACTTGGACATGCATATCATATACAAGAATTTTGAAGTTTTAACAGGATAATTAAACTATTTAACATAGTTTCTAACTCAGAATACAAGTTTAATAATAACTATTATTTTTCTGTATTACTAGCATTATTTATTTTTTGTTTTGTAAATTACTCTTATCCTCTACCTTTATATTTCAGTCTATTGCTGTTTTTCTTAGAGATTTTAATAAGAATTTACAAATGGAGGATACTATTTGGAATATTTTTGGCTATTTGCATGTTTTGCTTCTTAATTTTGTAAAGTTTTAAGCACACAGAAGGAAAAGATAAGTGTTTAATTAAATTGGTATTGTCCTTCATGATTTTTTTTTCCTGTATTTATGCTTAGCAAACAATTTTTCCCATCAGACATCATATACATTTTGAGAAAAACTCTCTCATAGGTTTTTTTTTCTGATTCTATTGTATACATTTACATGCTTATCTAGAATTCACTTTGATACATGTTATGGGCAAGACCTTATTTTTAAATATATAACTTGTTAGCTATTTGCTGTGGTCTGTGTCCTATGAACTTAATCTCCCTTTAACTTAGTTTTCTCTTCACATTATAAGTTAAAAATGACAATATCATCTATCTCATATGTTTGTTGAAAGAAACACAGTTATAACACATAAAGCGCAGAGAGCAGTCTGACTCATTCGAAAGTCTAGCTGAGGGGAGACATCATCTCCAGCCATCACCATCTTCACGTTTTGGGTCTCGTTCCTTTCTTTATTATGGGTTTTTCTCTTACTTTCAACTTGAAGTTCTTTACATGGTAGGAACAAGATGATCCAGATGCTGTCACTCTGTCCAGCTGTGATCTGTTTGTTGTGGAGACTCTGTAATGGACAGATTCAGTTCTACAAAAACGAATAGTGCTAGAGAGCCACAGCACAGATCCTTTTCAGAAACACAGAAATTATTTAGAGAAATTTACTCTATGTAAGGAGATACCTTTGCTTTACAAACACCTACCTTTGCTAGTCAGACTGGACTGTGGTGTGACTGCAAATGCCCAGGAGAAAGACATCTACCTGGCCCCGTTTCCCGTCTGCAAAAGGAAACAACAGATGTTGCTATCTCCCAATACAGAAATCCCCTTTGGATGGGCATTCAGTCAGTGTTTTTTGTGAATGACTGAATACCTTGTTTGATTGTTCACTAAGGTGTTCATGGAGGTTATAAGATGTCAGCTGAGGGTAGGAAAACCAAACAGTGTTATCCACTGTACACTTAAAGAAAGGAGGGTGGGAATGGTACAGATTGAGGGGCGAGGACAAAAGGGTGAGTAGAGAATATCAAGACACGCTGGCCCTACTTAGGGCAGCTATATCTCATCCCCCAAACAACATCTTGGCTCTGTACAGGGGACCGTCTGTTAGAAAGTGCCATTGCTTGTTATGTCAAAGATTCTGCGTATGTTGTTTCTACACAGCTCTAAACAAACCGGCCATACCTAGCACATACTCTGCCCTGCAGGATACTGCCTTCATTTAACATTTAATTTCTCCTGTATGAGCCCCTTAGGCAAATGAGTGACAATGGCTTGTTCCTCCTTCCAGGGAAGCTTTTCTAGGTATGCTTGATCAGTTACTGGTTTTCTTCAAGATGTTTTCTTTATCTGCGGTTTTTTGCAGTTTGAATGTAATGTACTTTTGTGTGTGGGTTTGGTTTTGTTTGCTTATCTGTTTGTGTTTTGGTATTCATCCTGTTCGGTGTCCTCTGAACTTTCTGCATGGGTACGCAGTTAAGTGTCTCAAGGGAATTCTCAGTCCTGACTGAGTTTGTTCCCAGTCTGTTTCTTCTACCTCTCTCCCTTCCTTGCTCTTCCATAGGAAGGCCTTGACAGGTGTGCTGAGCGCGTTGTAGCTATCTCACAGTTCTTCGTTCCATTTGATTTTGACATTTTTTCCTCTTTGCTTTTCATGTGGAAAGTTTCTACTGCTCTTCTTCTTCAAGCAGAGAGATTCTTTCCTCTATCTTGTCCAGTCTATGAATGAATGAGCTTCATTTCCAGTCCCATATTTTTGATTTCTAGCATTTCTTTATTTTTCTTAGAATTTCCATCTCTCTTCTCATCTTACCTGCCTGTTCTTGCACCTTTCCTCTTGAAGCTGTCATAGTTATTTTATATTTCCAGTCAGATAATTCCAACACCCCTACCATATCCAATTTTTGGTGAGATGCTTGCTTTGTCTGTTCAGACCCTTGCCTCTTGCTATGCCTTGAAATTTCTTGCCAAAAGCCAAACATGATGTGTTGGATGAAAGGAACGCCTGTGACTGGGCCTTTAGTAATACGTGGTAGGGTGTGGGAGGAGGGAAGGTATCCTAGACTTCTGCAAGTAGGTCTTAGTCTTTTAGTGAGCCTGTGCGCCAGCTGTGAACGTGGCAGACACTTCCGTGTTCCCCTCTCCTGAGTGGGTAGGCTAGCTATATGTAGTTTCCTTCTCCAAAACTGATTAGGTTCTGATTACAGCCCACTAGGTTAAGTGCCGGTGAAATAGCTTCTTCTGAGGGTAGACCTGGGTAGGAACAGAATGTTCTGGGCTATTTCAAAATGACCACTTTTTCTCTCACCCTGTCAGGAGCAGGGCCTCATGTTCATATCCTATGTCCTTTGGTATTCACTGTGGAGACCTGGTAGAGTTTTCTGAGATAAAGCTTACAAATATGTGAGGGTTTCTTGCCTCTCTCAGACTTGCCCATAGGAAGTCTCTGGAAATTTGTCCATTACAGTTCACATTTTCCTAACCAGCTGGAGGTTTCTACACTGCCAGGTTGTGATTCTCTGCCTCTGCCTGTCTATACTCCAATTTTGTGGCAGTGGTTCACTCTGTGACCTTGCTTCTCAGAAAAATCTAAGAGCTGTTCTTTTTAAAAAATTTGTTCATCTCTTCACTTGTTAGGGTAGAGCAATATTTTCCAAGCTTCTTTCATGCCAGACTGGAAATCAGAAGCCTGTTGCTGATGTACAATGCGTTCCTAGTCATATATGACACATTCTAGGGTCTACATTTGCTTTATTTTTTGTATGTAAATTACAAAATACTCTAGTGCTTTTAGTTTCTCTTTTTATTTTTTTAGTTAAGAAATACATTCACATGGTTCTAAAAATCAAAACATTAAAATATTCCCACTCATTCTTTGTCACTCAGTCTCACTGTTCACCAAAACTATTGTCTCTTACGTATACTTCTGGATATGCAAAAAAATATAAACAAATAAGACAGCTAAGTAAACAGTCTTCTTTTTATAAAGACTAATATAATGTAATCGTTATTCTGCACTTTGATGTTCAGCAGGAAATCTTGGAGATCTTTCCCTACAGTAAGTAAAAGCCTCTCCATTCTTTATTAAAGGTCTGCGTTACTTGCGTCATGGAAGTGCCCTAATTAATAGAGCATGTTCCTTACTGACAGATAGAAAGATTGAGTGCAATGAGCAGCTTTACATGTAGAGGAATTGAAAAGCTAGAGAAAGTTTTCAAGTGAATTCATGGGACAATTTCTTCTATATCAGTTTAAGGATTGTAGTCCTGTGAAGTGTTGTAATTTAACAAAGATTCCCTGTGTTTGGCACAATAAGATACAGAAGAAAATTTTAATGTAAGGAAGTCTTATTTTGAAGCACTTGATAAAACACATATTGGCTTACTTAAATTTCAATCCTTTCAGAAAAGTTTCTTAAGTTCTTTTTTTTTTAAGATTCTCAGTGGATTTTGCATAATATTATCAGGTTGATTTGGTCATCTTCTATTGATTAAAAAATCATAGCATCACTTTGTATTGGATAAATATAATTTGTTAATTAAAAATAATTTTATCTTATTTTAAAAAGTCAACCCTGTTAAATTTCAAGGAAAACTGACTGATGATGAATTATCTATATTAAAATAGAGGTGTATGAATATATGTGTGCATGTGTGTGTCTGTGTGCAGTCTAATTAATGGAAAACATATAAACATATTAGATTACATACCTATAATCTGTTTTATACATACTTATAAAAACAACTATTAGTCATATAAACACATAATTATTTCCTGTAAGTTGTTATAGGAAATAATATATAATTTTTTCACATAAATTATTCATATAAATATGACTTCACACAAATTTCTGTATTTTTTCATCCAGGACTTTTTCTATATAGTACTATACCTTATATACTCCTTGTATTATTCTTAGACGTGCTAAGATAGCTAGACAGTTGTGGCCATTCATATCTATCTAGAGTGCTAGTTCCTTAAAAATAGGAACATTTTCTTTCTATAATGCCTTGACCCTGGTCAAGTACCTTCTTTATTTTGATCAGATAAACTCAGGTTCTTTGCTTTATGCATGGAAGCAGTAGGTTGGTGGAAAACTGTAAGACAAAGTCCCCCATGATCTTTTCAAGAGACCATTAAATGTTTCTTCATTGTTTCCTAGAAGGCATGGTATGATGGGTTGAGGTCAGGATATGCAAGGAATGATATAGGTCAGTGTCTGTCCAATGCACAGATTTACAGCAAGCTTAACAACTGAAGAATAATACTGTAGCATCTCTGAGAAAAGTATCTTTAGTCTTATTTTGTGGTATAATCCCTGTTCACCAGAAAGGACTATAAAGTCATAAAGAGATAAATCAACTATTTATGGTCAGATGTAGTGCACAAAGTAATAGGGTAATAAAAATTAGATTTGAAAAATATACCTGTTTAATATGAGAAGTTTCAACCCTTTCTCTGGCTACAGAGTTAAGGGGAAATGAGACAATTATCCAGAAGATTTAATCAGTGTAGAAGACCGATATGAAGTATTCAATCCAAAGAGTTCTTATAAACAGCTGTAATTTTCAATGAAATTATTGGGAAAATTCCTTTTCTTTATTATAAGTAATCCTACCTATATCTTTCAGTTTATTCCTTTGCAAAATATTTCATTCTTTAGGCTCTGCAATGTTCCTTAAGATATTTAATAAAATTATACACAATTTATTCATAATTAGTGAGATCTTATTACTTCTACATATGTAAATAAGCTTCTTTAAAATCCATTTAAATATTTTAATTAAAAATCTAATTTGAAAAATAATATAAAAAGAGGTAGTTATTTACATCTTTATGTAAATGAGTATCATGTTTGTTTACTCATGAATGGGTCAAATATGTCAAGAAATGTGTTAATTTTCTCAAGTATATTATTTCATAAATATTTGAGGAAGAAAGCATAAAAGACATGAATAGATGATGACCTTGAATATACTTTTTATTTTTAGTTACAGTAATACATTTTATAAGGTATTTACCATATTTTTTTATTTTTTATTTTAAAGAGAATAATAAAAAAAGAACAATAGCAAAATATAAACAAGACAAAACAAGGACATTAAAAATGATATGGGTTTCAAATCAAATAATAGGGATCAACAGTGGTGGATCTTCGAAAAGGTTCCTCAGGTCACCAGGTGTAGGAATAGAGGAATGATCAAACCATTACAGGGGATAAGAACATAATGATCTAGAGCATTAGAGACTTTGCGTAGTTTCACTAGACAGGATGGTGGGAATTCACCAAAGGTTGTTATACTGCAGATTGTTGTCTTCAAATAAGTTGCTCATATTACCAGATATAAGCATGCAAAATTGGTCTAAGTACTAAAACAAACTGAATCATTAACTGTTCCCCTCAGTAAACCACCAGACAGCAACAGTACAGTTTTGCCAGCTATCTATCTATCTATGTATCTATCTATGTATCTATCTAAAATGCCTTAGTACTTTCTTCTTCTTTTCCTCATCCCAGTTGCTCCTTCCTTTGAGCAATTTCTTTCCCTTTCTTATTATCTATTGTACATTTGGGGTTTTATTTACTCTTTTATGTTCTTACACTAGGGAGAAATATGATGTTTACACATATGGGTCCAAGTTATTTCACTTATGAGCATAGTCTCTAGTTGCATCAATTTACCTATGAAAGACTCAAGTTTATCTTTTTTATAGCTGAGTAATACCCCATTGTATAAAAATACCACATATTTTTTATCCATTCCTCAGATGGGCATTTAGATTGTTTCCAAGATTTAGCTATGACAAATTGTGCTGCTATGGTATTTACCATCTTAACCATTTCTAGGTGCAGTTCACTAACATTAAGTATATTCATACCAGTCATTGGTCATCACTGTGAACAATCTCCAGAGCCATTTCATCTTCCAAAACTGAGACCATATTCACTAAAAAATTCCTCATTTGCCCTGCCATCCACTTTCTTTTCCTATGAATTTGCCTAATCTAGACACTTGTATGAATGTTATGTATGGTATTTGTCTTTTTATAATGGAATTATTTCACTTAGAATAGTATCCTTGAGATTATTGATCATGTGTAAAAATTATCCTCCTTTGTAATTCTGAATGATATTCATGTGTGTGTGTGTGTGTGTGTGTGTGTGCGTGTGCCAGATTTTATTCATCAGTGGACCCTGAATTTCTTCTTCCTCTTGAGTATCATGAAATGTGCCATTATAAACAGGGATGTGTAACTATCTCTTCAGAACTCTGCTTTCAAGTGCATTGGGCAGAGCTGCCAGGCAATTCTATTTTTAACCCCTTGAAGATGGCCTAGCCACTCCATTTCACAAGGATGCTCAAATCCTCCACGTCTTCACCAACGCTGGTCCTATTCTGGCTTTGGTTTATTCTTGTTTTTATAATATCGAGTCTAGTGAGTGTGAGGTTGTTGGTATTTCATAATAGGTTAGATTTACATTTTCCCAATAATTAATGCTGTTAAACATCTATTCATAGGCTGGGTGGCTATTTGTATATCATGTGTGGAGGAATGTCTACTGGTATTCATTCTCCACCTTTTAATCAGGTTATTTGTTCTTATTATTAACTCATCTCTAAGAACTTTCTAAGAGGATCCCTTCACATTTCACTTTCTTTTGTGTACTCTGTTCTTACTTCTAAGTGCTTGCCTCTGCCCAGGCTATTTTTCAGCTTTCAGGCAAATCTTCTCCTCACCTCTGTCCATCCAGCAGTTGCTTTCTGTTACATAAAGCTTCTGTCAACTACTCTAATATACACAGATTTTTCTTTGTTTTCCTTTTGCCTATGTAATGAGAAAAAACTGTCTGAACTGTAGTTCCACATCTAATTGTTTTATATACTTTTGTTTCTCAGGATTGTAAGCTCCTTCAAGAGCACAGCCTTATGTTTTAAAAATTATAACACCATATGCAAATAAAAAGCGACCATGTTTATTTTTAGAAGTGAAAGAGTTGCTATGTGCTTACTGGCCTGTATATTCAAATCTCTGGAATTAATTCCACACAAGGCATAGGCAGCCATCTACAAGATGACTCCTAATAATGAAGAGAGTCACTGGCTCTGCTCCAGTGAATTCCAAATCAAGTGATTTATCTTCTTCTCTGCACTCTAAATCTAGCAGGCACATCCTCTGTCTTTTAGGATATTACTTAAGTGAATCCTTTTGATCAGTGCATCCAGGATGAGTTCAAAGTCTTTCAAATGGTAACAGCCCTCCATCACGCACGTGCTCATACACACACACACACACACACACACACACACACACACTCAAGCCAAACCAAGAAGAAATTTCTTAGCCTGTCAGTGAGATGAAACTGCTTCACAGGCAGAACCTCAATAAGGGAGCCCCCCCGCCCCGCAGATAAAGATCAAGATACTTGGGAAGTCTCAGAGAAGAAAGGAACTAATTCAGTTATTTACCAAACCATATTTCAGTTTCTCCTCAAAGTAGTATGCAACATACATTCAATTCTTTCCTAAGAATAAGGAGTGCCTTCAATGCTGCCTTGAAAAAGAGGTCACATCTACAGTGACCTCATAAATAAGCTGACAGTGCCCAACTCTGTAAGTTGTCTGCAGCCTCCACGTTCCTCTGTTCTCCAGCTGAACTTCTCCTAAATCTTCCTCATTTCTCACAGACATTGAGGCTGACCAAGTGGAGTAGCCAAATGCAGCAAGGCCCTGGGCTCCCTGACCACTTCATGGAATTCACAGATAATTTATACATAAAGAATATAACAGAAAAGCCCCCTAAGGAAGTCACACTTTTCAATAAAGACAGATTAAAGACAGTGCTAGGATTTTCAGGAAAAATACAAACTTTTATAGATTTCCGTAAAACAATGAAGCCATAGGGTTAGAAAGAAGAAGTGAGACTATTTGCTGAAACTTTACTTTTGCCTTTGGTGTCAGAGGCTGAGGGACCAAGATTATTTTGCAAGCAGCGTGTTTTGTGCACATGATTCTGGATGTCTGCAGAGAAGCATTGCTTTCTCTGAAACCTAGAGAAAGAGCTGCAGTCTCCCGGTCACTGTGGAAAAAGGAGCCATGTGTTATGCTGCAGATGGTAAATTTCCTCTGGTCACATTCACTCATTGTGTGCTGGGAAGGCAAGGAGAAGTATGCAAACATTTGATAGAATAATGCTTTTTCTACAAGCACAGTGTCCTATTTACTTCTGAAAGGTCAGTTAGGAGAGGGTGTCATTGCATTGTGGAGTAATATATATGAAAATTAGTTAAAGTCATGAACTCTTGCAGGAGGTCTCAGTATTCAAAAATTACCCAAGGACCTACACAAGACGCTTTTTTAGAATGAACATAGAGACTGAGGTCCTCTGGGTAATAATATGTTGCAGTTCAGTTGCCACTGTGGTCTCTCTTTCATACCTAGATTTGAAATACCAGGAGTCAAGGTTAAGTGATAAAGAAGCACAAAGGCTCTTTCAGACACTTTGATTTCAAGTCTTGGCCATAGCTCCTGCCATGTGTGCGATGCTGTTTCAGTTACCCAACCTCTCTCAGCCTTAGTTTCCTTATCTTGGAAATGGAGGTAAACACAGATTAAATATCATGCTAGGACTGTCACTTCTGATCAAACAGTTTCATGTATTGAATTTGCTCTTTTGCCAACACAAATGAAAAACTGGGTGAAACCAATTATTAGTTTTTGAGACACTGTATTTTAGTCAATGAAGGAGAGTCAGCCCTCCAAATGAAAGTGAGTGAGGTGAGACCTTGAGTGCCCGGACTAGTGCCCAGATGGTTTAGCAGTCATGCACCAAAGAGAGCCCCACGTATAACCAGATAGACATCCTGAACTGAATAGACAAAGCTGGGTGCCAGGGAAACCAAAGCAGCCCGAGTCTCAAAGGTAAGTACTGAGGAGGAAGAGTCTCAGGAAGTGAGCTCTAGAGGATTGTGGGAGTCCTCTCTTGAGTTTAGCAGTGTGCTGACCAGCACATACACATGAAGAAAGGGATAGAGGCTGGGGAGAAGCACATACAGGGACTGTGGGAACTGTATCCACTGCTCATTCAACGTCTGAAGTGTCTGTTCTCATCAGCTAGAATGGAAAACATTGTAAGTCACATGAGGTAAATTAAAGTACTAAAACAGGTTTCAGCTCAGCAGTAGGAAAAAATTCTCCCTGAACTAAACATGGCTTTACTGTTTCACAGGAAATATTAAGAGAAGGATCTAAAAGGGTCAGATGGAGCTATGTCACAGAACACAACCCAAGAAAGGCAAAATTCACACTCTCTGGTGAAAGCAGTAAGAAAATAGAACTCAAAATGAGAGGGAAAATTAATTTATCAAAACAGACCCATAATGGATACAGAAGTTAGAATAGACAGACAAGGGCTTTCAATTGTCATATCCTCCATACAGTCAAAAATTAAGCAATATATATCCACATAGAAAGATATTGATATCTCTATATGGAGACAAAAAAAATCAAAATTTTAAAGATGAAAATTGCAATATCTAATCTAAGAAAATGGCTGGCAGAAACATCAAATTAGATATGCCAAAAAAAAGTAGTCATCTTGAAGACATAGTAATAGAAAATATTCAAAATTGAATACACAGAAATAAAAAATAATCCAAAGAAGTGAAGAGTGTCAGTTAGCTTTGAGACGATCTCATATAGGCTTGAAGGAGTGAGTTACATTTGGAATTTTCATATAATGAGTTATACTTACCCATCTATAAATGAATGCATAGGGATCTTATTTCTTATTCTTGCCCTGATAATGGAAATCAGTACTATTTTGATTTAATTCACGTGTAATCTTGATGAAATCCTCGTGGTTTTATTTGAAATGTCTTCACATTAAAGAAATCCTATGCTTTTTTTTGCTGTTAAAAATAAACTGCTTTAACTTGGACATAATCCCCTGCAAACTTTCACACTTATAATCTCACTCGTGCACACCCAGGTCTTTCCTGACAGCTTGCAAATATCCCTCTTCTCCTTTGCAGGCAGCCTTCACAGTTACAAAGCTGAAATTTCTTTGGCCATTTCCTCCCATGTTTATACAGCTCAGCTTTTCAAAAGATTTTAAAGAATGGCTTAGACACACCTACAAAAAATATGCATTTCTTTTCATTACTTGGCTAAAGGCCACAGCTGCTTGAATCTCCTTTTGAGAATAACTCAGGGCTCTCCAGTGTAGTGTGGATCAGTAAATTGAGTATGTTCTTTGTAGAGATTCACTTTTCTGCCTCAAAAAGTTCCTATTATCCTCCCATTTTCCTCCTGCCCTGATTGCACATGGTCATTTGTTAACAACAGAAAAAGCTATTCTGTTACTTCAATTCTGTTGATGAACCCCTGATCGATTCCTTGTGTCTCACAGCACATGCAAAATGCAATCTTCACCCTGTACCCTTATTTTTTGTTAAGTTTTGAGGCTCAGAAATTGATTTCAAGATTTCTGTGCAAGGGATTAATTGAATATATGCAAGAGAAATTTGCAAGGGAGTGGAGGCAAAAGAGATGGGCACAAGAAGGCCCAGACAAGGATGTGATGCCAGGCAAATTCCAGTGACGACTGGCTCTGGTCTGACCCTGTGGGGGAACGGGACTCTATAGCCCATAAAGCTTTTCTTCTTTGAGGTCTGAGAGCTGGGCTTTTACACGCTCACAAAAGTTGTTCACTAAAGGTAGGTTGGGAGGATGTAAAAATCCCAGCCACTTCAGTTCTCTGAATATCTCAGTACCATGCTGCGGTTGTCCTGCCACAAAACAAGCCAAGGTGCAGGCTGTTAAGAGTAAAAACACACAGAAGCCAGGGGAGGAACACAGAGAAATCCTGAAAGGATTCCAGGTGATCTCCCTAGTGCCCATAGCCCTCAGACATTCACATTGCTTTCCAAGGGGTGCTGGGCTTACTGTCGGGACAAAGTAGTCCTCAGAGGAGACTTATTGGCTACTACAGTTATGTTTAAAATGGAACTGAAAAGAACAATTGGCTGTTTAGTCAGTAATCATACCGATGAATGGAACATGTCAAACTGAAGTGCTATGATTAAAGCTATCAGACCATTTAATAGAGGAACCCAATTCAGTCCCAGTTTAAGAAGTACTTGTCCAGGAAAGCAAATCAACATATAACAATTTAGTTTTCTGGGTTTATTTAGAAAGCTCACATTGTAGTTATTAGTGTTTTGCTAGGCGAAGTATATTTTGCACACTAGTGTTACTGGGAGTTGTGGGACCAACGGTGTTTTCCAGGCTCCTACTGTCCCACTCTATGAATTGGTTGGAACAATCAGTGAGTGTAAAAGATTCACATTTGATTTAGGGCAAAAAAAAAGAGGAAGAAAAGAAGAAAAAATTTCTCCAGGAGAAAAGTTCCTCTGAAAAAGAGAGAAAGAATACATCCTGCACACAGAATGGAGGGCAAGAGCAAGAGGACAGAGGCAGCAAAGTCAGTGGTTGCTGTCGTTTAGATCTTCTTTGTGACACTAGGTCCAGGCCATCCAACTTGAGCTCATGCCAGAAGACTGGCGTCAGGTGGTAGGCTCAGGGGCTGCCGGTCTGTGCCTGTGGTTAGCAAGTTTCTGCAGCTGGCAAGTGGTCAAGTCAAAGTGCCCAAGCCACATTGCCACAGCCCAGTCTCCTTACTCACTGGTACCATAGGTGTCTCAACAAAATTTGTGGTCAGGATAAGCCCCTGGGAAAAGCCTTTAAGTAGTTGAAAGTGATACTGTGAGAGTATTTGGACTGAGTGGACTAGGGAATGAATATTCTATAATATCATCATTTAGAGAAGTATTGGATCCCAGTATAATACAAGCAGTCTGGTCCACTGTGATAGCATGGCAGGACAATTTGTTGGCTGGGAGTAATGAGAGAATGCTCCATATGTTGAGAAGATAGGACTTGCTATCACTGGGGCAAGTGGAAGAACTCTCTATTCACCCAACTAGTTAAATCCAGATATATCACAAACGAGATGCTATCTTTATTATTGCTTTGAAGAAAGGAAAATAGGAAGAGAAGAGAAAGGAGAAAGAGCTGCTCAAGGCTCTACAGATACAAGGCATTTCAGTGAGACTGGAGTGTAACTCTATAGCAATCCAAAGCTAAGTCATAACCAATTTGTTAGACTGAAGAGTAAAGCAGCACCATTTACATGAAAACTATCACTGGGAGAAATGGAAAGCCTGATGGGCTGTAGTCAAGCATATTGTGAATTTCTGTGTAGTTTCAAGCAAACCACATCTCAGACCCTATTAGTTCCAGCATTTTTGACGTGTGTGCAGTGTGAGTGCCTCAAGTGACATAGTCATGGCATAGAGACCATCACCAGGACAAAGAACAAACAAACTCCTGGGCCCTTAACTTGTTACTCACCAAAATCATGACTTGCATTCTCTTCAGAGGCAATCAGTGATGCAGAAACTGTTTTGGCTAAAAAGCAAGACTCTTCACTTCAGGCAACAAATGCCCAATTGGTAACTAAAAGTAGAACAAAGTTAGACCTTCACTTTATGAAACTCTGTGTCAAATTCCCACTCTGCGTATGAGCACATTAGTCAGTTAGGAGGTGTCTGTCTAAAAGTTGGTAGAACAAGGTTCCCTTGATAAGGTTTAAATTTGCTTGGCCTATCTCATCACCCTTGAAGACTGAGAATGCCAATGGCCAGAAGTCCCCATTGCCTTAGACCTATGGTCTCCTTGGCTTTTAGCAGAGCTTCACAGGACTGAGACTGTCTCACGTCATGAGGATTTCTCCTGTGGGAACACACTGGCCCTCAATGCATGAAGACTCGACCTGAACTATGAAACCAGGACTGAGATAACAACTGACCAACCCTGGCCCAACTCAGCTAATCCTAGAAGGCTGGACTGTTGCTTTGGTGGGTGGAGCACTCTGAACCTCTGCATCACAGCGTACACCTTTCCGCTGCTCAAGCTGGAGTCCTCTTCCTCTTCGCTCTTACTTTCCTCGTTAGATCGGTTTTATCTTTGTGAGAGCTGTGCACTCCCTTATTTCCCTCAATCCACAATCGTACGAGCGGGTAAAGCTGCCAGTGGGTTCTGCTTTGGTCACCGTGGTGAGAATCACCCCCTCTGCGGGGCCGTGGGCTCTCTCAGCCCAAGGCCGGAGGTCAGCAGTTCTGGTGCAGGACCATGTGTACGTGGTCTCTTGGTGTGGCCTGAGCAGCTTCTGGTGCTTTCCTTCTGCTCACAGCCTCCTCTCCCTCTGCCTGACTCCCCCAGTTCCCCTATTCCCCTAGGGGATTCTATCATCTCCACAGAGAGCGCTCTCTTTTCACAGGGTTACCTCATCTTCTGTGGCCTGTGCCCTTTCCGGTGTGTGTGTGTGTGCGTGTGTGTTTCTACACTTCACTCCGCCCAGGGCTTCTTTGCTTATTTTCCTAGCTTGGAGGAAATAAAACAGAAAAACAACAGTGACAATTTATGGGTTTTTGTCTCTTCCTGAAGTAGCAGTCCTTTACCCTGAGCTGCATGATTACCTCTGCTGCTGCCTGACAACAAGATCAGTAAGTGCAGGGAAAAAAGCAAGGCTTGGAAGTCAAACACTTCACAGCTTACCTTGTTCCACATCACGTCACTGGTTTGACAGCTCCTGGGGACAGAAATGTTGCCTGTTTTTAACTGCTTGGGTGTTTGTGTGTCTGATATGTAGCATGGTAAATGTAAATAAAATTTATTAATGTACAAATGTCAATATTTTCAGTGCTTTTACGATTTACGTGTATTAATTGTACATATGAATGGTGTTCGGTGTGATATTTCCACATATGCACAGAGCACGCACTGATCAAATCCAATCTCCTTCGATACGCCTTCCCCACTCTGTTCCTTCCCCCAGCCTTTCTCAGTCACTATTCTACATCCAGGTAGATTTTCTTTTCTTTAGCTTCCACATATGATAAAGAAGATGCACTTATTTTTCTGTTTCTGGCTTATTTTACTTAACAATATCCTCCATTTTCAATCATTTGCTGAAAATGACAGGACTTCATTCTTCTTTATGACTGAATAGAATTCCACGGCACACATATAGACATATATATTCCACTGTGCATATATAATTTTTCTCATTCATTCACTCCTTGGACAGCGACCAAGGCTAGTTTCGTATCTTAGCTCTTATGAAGACTATCACAATAAATATGAGCATGCACATTTGTCTTTAGTATGCTGATTTCATTTCCTTTGGATACATATGCAAGGGTGGGATAACCAGATCACATGGTAGGTCTAGCTTTAGTTTTGGGGGGACTTTCCTTAATGGTTGCAGTAATTTCTATTCCCACCAAGAAAGTGTAAGAGTTCCTTTCTCTCCACATCCTCACCAGCATTTTTTCCTTGACAATACTTATTCTAACTGTGGAGAGATGCTATCTCATCGTGGCTCTAACTTGAATTTCTGTTGTGACTAAAGGTATTGACTTCACTCCCCTCGTGCCCTTTTAGGTTTATAACTTACCTACATTTTTAAGCTACAAGTCACCTCTTTCAGAAGGCTTCTGTGAGTATCTTCTCTTGGATAGTTTTATCTAACCTCTTTGGTACTTGTATCTGTATTTCACAATAGATCCTTGTTTATTCTTTTTGTAAGTTTTAGATTGTTTATTTATTGAAGGCAGTTGCTATTTTCACTTCTCTACAATCCCTACTATAGTGAATTTCATTCAAGTCGTTCCTTAGAAATACCTCAAAGCAGACTGATGGCATCAATCCAAGATCTAATTCAAGAAAAGTAAATTGGGCCCAAACAATGCTCTCTGGGTGTATAGGTCTGTGACTTTTTTGACTTATCATTATTCTCTTATAATATATGTCATATTTCCTCCTCACTTCCTTCATGAACAAAGGATTGTGTGTTTTCCTCTACAGACATGAGTGTGGCTGGAGGCACGTAGTAAATTTCCATTAAAGGCTTGATTGATTTTAAAGATGTTAGGTTATGTTGGAGACTCCGACATTTGTATGCAGACAGCATAATTAAAATGCACTGCAAATGCACCCTTCGTACCTCACAAGGAGGCTCTCTTTGTCTCGTGATGCAGCTTTAGTATTCTGTGGTCAGTGAAGGAAACTGACAACATCAAATGCATATGCTCTCCTGTCTTTCCTCAGGATATAAATGATAATTATAGTTCATAAAAATGATTAGCTAAACCTTAAGCAAGTGTTTCTCTTCATTCTGAATTTTGGCTTTTCACTCTTAAAATTCAAGAATGCTTGGGCTCTTAAGTATTGTTTTCCTTTTCAAAATTTGATCTCAGCTCATAGCTGCATTGGCAAATTTTTGCTAGCCACGAAGGAAAGAGAATGTTTTTAACCACACCATTTGTCTTCGTTTCAGCAATGAAAACATAAGTGTTCAAATGGTGCTGGCAGCACAGTTTAGATCTGAGGAGGTTATTTTTTCTTGCATTGCAATCTTTAATATTGAAAAATGAGATGATAATATCAGTGGGATTTCATACCATATGAAACTCCAGTAAACTATAGCATCTTTGATGAAAAGGAGCGAAAGATAATGAAGGAAAAATAATAGAGAGCATCACTGAACAATCAGTGAAGCCTGTCCTAAGGAGAGAACAAGGCTTTGCTTCTTTACTTGAGATTGGGCAGTGCTTGTTGGAAATGAAGTGATGAAGATTTACATAATCTGAACCGCACGCACAATTCCCTTTCATCACAGATCTTAAATCTCAGTTTTATATGCTTGAACTCTAGACTTCTTTTCCAGTGAAGAGATCTCCTGTATATTGTTGATGATTTCTCTACTCTAACAAAATGATTAGCGCTGAGTTGTCTCTTTGCTAATCAAGGTTGTATAGACATGCACTTTGACAAAGGTTTTAAAAAGGGATCACGGATAGGTGAAGGGCAGTAATGTTAGATATGAAGATTTCCTTAATTTCTCAGAGATTCTTTTAATGTGTTTAAAAGAGGAATATAGTTCTTGGCATGAAAATACTTTTGTGGGAAGAATCATTTTGTAGGAATATTCTAGGCTGAAAAGGTTCATACCGTTGGTGAACTTGTCACCTTAACCCAGATAAATTTGGCAAGTGTTTTGTGTCTCCTGAGTTTCAGAGAGAAGCTGATCATAGGAAGGAACCCGATTATACTAGGTGTTCAGCTTCATTTGTGAGAATATGTGCTCTTCATACTGGGACTGACCTTTTGAAACATTGGCATGTTTGCGACTCAAGCCAGATTCTAATGGGATAGTATTTTCCAAATGCTCATCAGCCAACTGATGATCCAGGCCCATTAGCAAAAAGGCATCATCTTGTGATTAATCTGAATGAAGTGAAAATGAAAACCAAGAGCCAGTGGTGATGATGGACTGTGCATACTCATATTAAAGAAACCCTCATTGAGACCCAGAATTGCACTAAAAGTGATAAATGATCTGTTGCAGGAAGGATTCCTTGCATTCACTCATAGAAAAAAGTCAGTAAATCAGAAATCTTATATTTTTCATGATTACTATTAAAAATGTTTACCAGAGGGAGAGAGAGAAAAAGAAAAAAATCAAACTCATCCAAATACTCAGTGTCTTGGAAAGAAATACACTCTAGTTTCATTATTCACCATGGGCTGTACTAAAAAAATGTTAGATGGTCTGGGGAACAAAAGGTAAAAGCTGTTAGATAACACCCTTGTCATTAGAAGGTAAATACATACCAGTAATAAAAATAAGCTCTCTTTTATTAGGCTACAGGGAAAAGAGCCTCAGAGCCTCAATGTGAAATGACAGAAAGTTGAGGGGTAGGTTTAATGGGTGTGAGTCATGTCCCTAAGAGATATTTGGTGGTTGTGTCCTGTTCCATATTTGTCATTGACCTTCACATATTTGGCAGAGCGTAAAAGGGCGAGGTAATTTGGATAGTATATAAATTAACTTACAAGGTTAATGACTTTTCTAGCCAAGATCCCATAACAGCAGTGACTTAAACAGGCTAGAAGCTAACTTCCCTCGTGTAGTGGTCTGAGTGGAGTAGGCGTGGTATGCAGGGCCCAGAGTCCTACCTTTTGCTCGACCATCTTCCGTTCTCATCTTCCATTCATGAACCAGATCATATCTTTTTCCCTCACCACCCCCCAAAGGGTGGCAATATTTTCATATTTTCTCACCAGAGGGGCAATATCATTTTTGAGATCTGTTCACATAGATTAAATTACTTAAACTCCTATACATAAGTTTGAGGTATGAATAAACCCCACAACTATTCCCCTACTGATGGGCAGTTATATAATCTTCACACTTTTGCTATTAAACACTTTACTGCAGAGGACATTACTGTATGCACCCTTTCGTTCACTTGTTTAAGAATTCTGTATACTAGATATCCAGAAGGGAAGAAAGCACACTGGAGCATAAATAGCTGTCACCTGGCTGCATATGATCCATTTACTCTCCGGACTAGTATAAGAATTTATATTTTTACAAGACAATGTGGAAAAGTACCCTTTTTTCCACAGCCTTGCTGTAACTTGGTATGATCAGGTTATTAGTATGTTTTAGGGCAGTTTGAAATGGTATCTTAATTTTGTTTATATTTCCTAATTGTTCATGGGTTTAGACATGATTGACTTGCCATTTTTGTCCACATGTGCATTAGGTAATCAAAATGGACTATTTTTATTTTGGGTTGATTATATTTTTCCTACTGATTTTTAGGAGCTTTTTTTTTTATAAGGAGCTTTAAAAATATTTTCTAAAACTTTATTCTTTGTCTGACAAATGACATGCACATAGCTTCTCCCAGTAGATGACAAGGTCTGAGAACATTATTATAATTATTTAAAGAAGCTTTTATTTATTATTAGTAGTAATGCCAAATTTATCACTTTTTAGGTTTTTCCTTTAACTTAAATACTTCTTTATTTGAATAGCATTACTTTTTCTTCCAAAAATTTTAATGCTTTGCTTTTTAAAATCCAACTCTATAGTTAACTTTTATGTGTAACAAACATGATACAGGGCACATGTGTAATTTGGCATTCTATATGTAACTCTATTCCAGCAACAGAAGCACTCTCCTTTCTTCACTATGTATTCATATGTTCTTCCCCTGGGTGAGGCCTGAGTCTCCATCTGGTACTGTTTCTTAGGAGCCTAAAAAATTCCTTTAATATTTTGTATGGTAAAGCTGTGTTAGTGATAAATTCTCTCAACTTTAAAATACACATAAATGTCTTTGTTTACTTTTGTCTTGGTTACTTTTCTTTCATTGTTGTGACAAAATACCCAACACCCAAAATGAAGGAAGGAAAGGTTTATTTAGTTTACGGTTTGTGGAGGTTTCAGTCCATACTTGGCTGGTTCTGAGGCAGAGTGGCACACGGCAGAGGGCAAATGTTCATGGCAGCAGAGCACAGCAAAAACAACCAGCAAAAGGGAGGAATGGCTGCAAGCAGCCTCTTTTTTTCCCTTACCTTGTAAACAGCCTACCCCCACCCAGGGGGCATGTACCTCTCACACAATCTCTATGCCCTCCTCTTCCACAGCCACAAGATGTATACAAAGTAAGCACCTTAGCTTTCTCCTGAGTCACTCAGCTAAACCTCTAGACTCCCCAAGTTGACACAATGTATCAACCATAACAACTTTTATTCTTGAATGAAATCTCACTGTGTATAGAATTCTAGGCTGACAGTTATTATTTGTTCTTTCAGAACTTTTAAAATGTTCCATTTTCTCTTGGCTAATAAGATGTCAGCAGATTTCCTTTAAAAATCATTTTACCTTTATTTTTTCCACTGGTTGCCTTTAAGAGTTTTTTTTACCTGACTTTGCTTTTCAGCTACTTGATAATGAAGTGCATATGTGTGGTGATTCTCTTTGAGTTTATTCTGCTTCAGGTTTTTTTAAAAAACCTTTTAAAAATTTGGGCTTCTAGTTTTCATCAAATTTGGAAAATATTTAGTCATTACGTCTTCAAATGTTTTTATGGGCCCCAGTGTCTCTACTTTTTTCCATCTGGGCCTCCAATGATATATATGTTTGTTTCTTGTCTCGTAAAAACTCTTATCAATTTTATTTTTCCTCCATTATATGTCTAAGTTTGGATAGTTTATTTTCATCTATTCTCAGATTCATTAATATTTTCTTCTGTATTTTCTGGGTTACTTTAAAATTTATCTTATGAGTTTGAAAGACTTTAGATATTATTGTAGTTTTAGAATTTCTATATGATTCTTTCTTATAATTTCTATTTTTCTGTTAAGTTTTTCTACTTCTCCTCTTATGCCCAGCTTTTCTTTTAAGCTCTTGAACATATATCTGATATCTGTTTTAAAGTCTTTTGGAAACTTTTGAGACAAGCCAACATCTGTCACCTCTCTGGCTACTTATACTGACTGTTTTTTCTCCTGGTTTGGACCACACTTCTGTGATTCTTTATGCATCTAGTAATGTTTTATTGTATGTTCAATACGGATGTTACATTGTTAAGAGTTTGTGTGATCTTCCTTTAATGAGTGTTGGGTTTTATGTTTAATTCTACATAAGACTGATTTTATTCATTTTAGAGTGAGCCCTGACACTGCTCCTCAGATGTGCTATTTCTGGAGGTTCAATTGAGTGCCAGGGTAGTCTGTGGAGCCTCTCTATTCTGGCTGGTTTCTCAGTTCTGTGTTACTCCTGGAATCCCTGTTCTGTGCACTGTCCTCAATACTATTCTTTGCCAGGCTCCGCTCAGTCTTGACTTGGGCCTCCACAGTTTAGTAATCCAGAAGTTTAGAGGACTCTTGAAAATAGTTTCTTCATGCATTGTGTTTTATTGGTATTTGTAGTACAAGATGAGTGTGATCTTAGTAGTTCACTAGAGCCAGAACTAGAGGCTTCTACATATAAATGTTTAAATCTCTATTAAATCTCAGTTCTTGATTCATTGTTTATTTCCAGTATTATAATTCATAATATCTCTCCTTTTTTTCAGGCAATCAAATTAGGGATGGTTATTTTTCTATACTCATGTAGAATTGCTGAGTTTTTTTTTTTTAATCTTTGGAGTTTTATGTTTAGCTTAGTAGTTTTTAATATGGTTTTATTTTCTAGCATGTTCACTTAGGACTATGAATTTCTCTCAAAGTTCTACTCTTACTTGATCCTAAAAGACTGGTTTTTTTCCTTAGCATTGGGGATTGAACATTGGGTCTTAAATATTCTAAGCATGCATTCTGAGGTACCGTCTGAGGTTCAGACTGAGGTACAGTCTCAACCCCTTAAATGTTTCATGTATAGTATTTCTGCTGTTTATCCAGTCTAAGTATTTTTAGGGCTTTTGATTTTTTCTTATTTTTAGGGCCTTTTGATTTTCTTGGAGTTATATATAAATAATACAAAATCCTTCATTGTAACCACTTTAATTGTATAATTCTGTGACATAAAACTCATCTAGAATAAGAAGTTAGTTTCAGTGTCCTGTAGCATATCATAGAAAAACACCATCTCATGTATATGTAGATGGAACATTGTAAGTAGATGTACGCATACGCATACATTTTTGTGGGTGGTCGTCTTTATCTTACTAAACTCCACGGCACCATGTATCGCTCTAGCTCTATCCCCTTCCTTTCCTATGACCTCCTAGCATAACAAAGAAAACCCCAGCTGACCACTGTCTTCCATTACTGTATTTGATAGCTAGCATCTAGATGTCTCCCAAAGCCTCATACACAGTGGGGGTTTTCAAGTTGGATCTAGGGTGTGTGATACTGGGATTAAGGGGATAGAATTACTCAACTGGTTTAGCACTGAGTGTGGGTATGTCTACTGGAAGGCCCACCCTGGGCATGGATGGTCCCATCCAATAGGCACATAGCCTGAGTGGAATATAAAGGGACTGAATGCTCACTGCCTCCTGCCTGCTCTGTCATGTACTGTTACTCCTCTGTGATGTCGTTCTGTCAAGCCATCCTGCCTCCAAGTCAGCCAATTTGACTGAACCCTTTACATACTGTGAGCCAAATATACCTTTCCTCTTTTGACTTAGGGGTGCTGTGTACTTTGCCTCATCAACAAGAAAATAACTAGGATAATATTTATACATATTAGAATTGTCAGCCCATATGCTCACAGGGAACAACTTTATCAACCAGTATACAATGTTTGTATACAGTTCTTTCATTTTTGTAATTTCTAGTCACTTTCAAAGTACTTATATTTGTACCTTTATTCACCCACACCCTTCAGTGAAGCTGTATACATTTATAATATAGTTAGATTGCTTGATTACTGTCTGAATTCTATCCTAAAACTTCCCAAATCCTAAGTGATGTTCTAAAAATTGCATATATTTAGATATACTATTTGTGTGCTGTTCTATGAGTTAAGACAAATGCATAATACATCTCTATACCATTAAATATCATAGAGATTATTTTGACAACTCAAAAAATGTCTGTGTGATTTACTCGTTAGTTATTCCCTCTCACCCACTGACATCCTGTCAAACCCTGATCATAGTCTCATATTTTCTAGAATGCCATATAATTGGAATTACCTAGTATGTATTCTTTGAAAATTGGACTCGTTGAGCAATGTGCTTTTAAGAGTTCAAGTCTTTTCATGGCTGATAGCAGAAGGTTGTGTTTGTTTGTTTGTTTGTTTGTTTTATTTGTGATAGTAAGTGTTGAACCCAGGGAGTATTAAGCTATATATTCAGCTATATTTTGTTTTTCATTTTGAGACAGAGTCTAAGTTCTCTAAGCTGGCCTTGAACTTGCCATCCTCCTGGATCCTAAATAGCTGAAATTATAGTCATGCATTACCATGCCTGGCAGAAATTTTTCCTTTTAATTAAATTTGATTTTTTTCATGAGGCATACTTTTAGTATTGTAGCTAAAAGCTCATCACTAAACCTAAGTTCACAGAATTTTTGCCCATGTTTTCTTCTAGAAAGTTTATAGTTTTTCATCTTATATATCCATTCTGAGTTAACTTTTGTGGAAGGTATAAAGTCTGAATCTATCTTCTTTTTGGTACATACAGATATCCATTTAGCAATGTTTAGCACCTTCTGCTAAAAAGACTGACTTTTTCTGCTCACTTGCCTTTGCTCCTTTCTGTGTTTGTGTAGACCTCTTTATGGTCTCTCCATTCTATTTCATTGGTACATTTGTCAGTTCTTTCACCAATATCATGCTGTCTTGACTGCTGTCATTTTATCATAAGTCTTAATATCAGGTAGGATGGATCTTCCAAGTTTGTTCTTTTTTTCAGTGTTTTCTTTCCTTCATGGTTTTGCTACCCACTTCTGCTCTGTGCTTGTATTTACCAAAAAATAGTCTTAGGCTCATAATTCTTGTCTTCTGCTTTGTGGATAGTGTTATGGACTTATGATGCTGCCTCAAAATTCATATGTTGAAATCCTAACTGGCTTACTTCACTATGAGATCTTTAAGAAAATAAGGTTAAATGAGATTATAAGATTGGATCCTTGATCCACACTGTTATGGTTTTGTTATGGCTTATGTCTGCATCCCTCCAAACCCTGATGCAGTCATGGGGTGGGTTTCTATCCTAGATTTTTGATGGATCTATAGTGCAATGCTGGGATTATGGGTGTGAGTGCTACACCCACCCTGGGGCAGATAGTTTGCATACAATGTAAGGGTCAGAAAGAGGCTGTTAGTCACTGCTTCCCCCTTTTGCTCTTGCTGCTTTTGCTGTCTTCCCTCGCCATGAACTAAGAATGGCTGCCCTCTGCCGTGTGCCACTCTGCCTTGGAGCCAGGCAAGTATGGACTGAAACCTCCACAAACTGTAAGCTAAATAAACCTTTCCTTCCTTATTTAGGGCATTGGGTATTTTGTCTCAGCAACAAGAGAAAAGTAACCAAGACAGGTTTGTGTCTGGATGTCCCTGTAAAGACTTATGTGGTTACACTGGGCAGGTTTCATGGAGGTGGCTGAACCTAGAGTGTGTGATTGATTCATAGTGCAATTCTGGGATTAAAGGTGCAGAGATTAAGGGTGAGTGATTGTTGGATCAGTCAGTGACAGGATTGACCTCACCCTAATCCAGGTAGGTGGGATAAAATGAAAGGGGCAGAAAGAGATGTTTTCCCTCTTTTGCTCTAGTTGCTTTTGGTATCGTCCAAACAGTTACCCCTCTGCCATGGGCCGCTCTTCCTTGGAACCAGTAGACTGTGGGCTAAAACCTCTACAAACCATGAACTAAATAAACCTTTGCTCCTTTAACTTTGGGTGTTGGGTATTTTGCCTCAGCAATGACAGAAAAATAATTAATGCAGAATTTGTTATTGAAAATAGGGTCATTGCTGTGATATTACTGCCCATTTGGTTTAAGAGCCTTGGAAATTTGGAAAAGTTTTGAGAGACTGGCCAAAGAGGCAGCCCCCATTAGCTATAAACTATTTGGGAGACTGGTCAGAGCCTGAATATCAGAGTACTGATGGAAATGTTTCTGGTTAAGATGAAGCTCAGAAGGAGTCTTCTGCTGAGAAGGACTGCATTGGCTGCTGGATCCCATTATACTTTGGCAGGAAGTTGTTCTGCATTTTGCTTGCTTAGAAATATTGCTTGGGTGGCAGAACATTTCAATACAGTCTACTGTTGGGATGGTGGCATGGTTTCTGTTGAGAGCTTATTGCCTGATTTATGTTTGAAATTAAGAGTGAAGAGCCAGCACGGTGATGTGAAGCATTTGGCCAAAGAGGGGAGGCTCCGGTAGAGCTGTGCATTTCAAGGATGAAACAGAGGAGAGTGTGGTTGTTGAAATAGACAAGACAATGGAAAAATGACCTGAGACCTTTCTCCAGAAAGGGTGGGTGTAATCGAAATGCAGTAAATCCTTGGGGTGTTTCTTAGTGTTGCCGTGCCTTGCTGTTAAAAGTTAATGGGAAGCAAGGACTGATTGTAATAGGTCTCTTAAATATGATTTCAATGTAGTTTTCAGGTACATGTTTTTAATCAGGTTAATTAGTCAAAGTACTGTACTTTTAGCCTTGAACTGTGAATACCCTTTGAATATATTGCCTTTGTTGTGAAAATGAGTGCAATAAGAATCATATATATATATATATATATATATATATATATATAATTGTTTTAATTAATGTAAATCTGAGTAGAACAAGACATACTAACTTCCCTGGAGACTATGGTTTAAGGAAATGTGTCTGGTTGTCAAGCTGACTAGGGGTGGATTGTGGCAAATTAACTAGTGGTCAACTTGTGACACCCAGCTGAACTGAAGCAGCCCGGGGCTGGGTGTGGAGGGCCACCTGAGGACCGCTGCCAACAGCATCAAACGAGAACTGGAGGGGCAGACGGTGCCCTGCGGATTCTCCTGGAGAAGACTGTCACGCTGGCTTTCCTGATGTGAACTCAGCTGTTCTCATCATGGAAGGAGCTCCAGTCCTCGCCGTCACTGAGGCTGGCTGCGGTTCTTTTCAGAGGAGCTCTGGTTCTTACCTTGA
>PVLD010005299.1:76198-113884 GCA_004027595.1 Dinomys branickii | reverse complement strand
AACAGGCAAACAACAACAACAGCAACAACAACAACAACAAAAAAACACCAATAGTTGCTGCTTTACATATTGATATCTTCGAAGTGTGTGTTCAGGATAACACATACAGACATACAAGATTGATCAAATAACCCGTCATCGATTATTGCTTAGCATTAAGTGATATAATACAATAGTAGAACCATGTTAGCCCTCCTGCGTATATGTATATTCATATATACATACATATTTTTGTCTTTTTCTTTTCTCCTTTCCTTCGTCCCATCTGTTCTTTGTTTTTGAATAGATTTCCTTCATGTCTCTTAGTTTATATTCCCACCCTCGGGTTCTTACACCAGTGATACAATACGTTGCCTGCACATGTATCGCTGATTTATTTCACTTATGAGTATGGACTCCAGTTTTGTCCACTTGCCTACAAAGTCTTCCCAAAACTGTCTTTCTTTATAGCTGAATAATATTCCATTATATAAAAATGCCACTATTCCTGACTATTTTGGGGGAGGGGAAGCATCGTACTTTTTTCCATATACACATGAGGTTGACTTTCCTACTTCTGCTTTTCTGTCTGTGGCTATGTACAGACATGTGTACAATCACATGCTTTCAGAGAAGAAAAGACATTGAGGTGATGTAGCACAAGTCCTCACCCCCCCAAAAATCCCTTTTGCATTGTTCTTGTTAGATGTCTGACATCCAGTTCCTTGCTGAAACAATTCATTTATGAGGCATCTGCCACACCCTGACCAACCAGTGTATTCCAAACCCAACAAGCCTGCCCTCTCTGCCCTGGTGTTCTCTTACATGCTGAGATAAGTCATTTTCCTTGATGAATATGCCCTTTGGCTCTGGCCAAGACCCCTGCAGCGACACAGAGCTAGTCTTTCCTAGGCTCGTCTACGTGTGAGCAGAGTGATTTTGCGGTGAGTTCGTCTTTTGTCCCCCCAGTTTCCTCTGTCAAATAAGAGAGATGCCATATTATGGTTTAGATCCAAGGGTTCCTAGATCCAAGGGTTCCACCAAAAGCCTGATGTGACTGATAAGTTCGTACCAGACTGGCTGTGAGAAGCTGGGCCCTGGCTAGAGGTGGGTCATGAAGGGCAGGCCTGGCAGGAGTTCGCTCCCTCCCTGACTTGTCCTTTCTCCCTCTGCCCCCTGGCTGCCACTGATGTGCGTAGCTTTCCTCGGCCAGGCTCCTCTGCTCCGCCATGCTGCTTTTCCCTTGAAATCAGCTGGTGGTGCCAGGGACTGACACCTCTGACACTGTGAGTCAGAACGACCCTCCCCTCTGTTAAATTGCAAGTGCTGAGTGTCTCAGCAGTGACTAAATGACTAAGACATACTGGTAATGACCTCATATATTTATTATCATTGTTGAGCGGTAGCTGGCGCTATCCTTTGACATGACATTGTTATTTTATCGTTAGATTTCAGAGCTAATGTACTACTTGTATCATCACGGGACAGCAGGGAGTGGAGTGGAAAGACACCTTTTCTGGCTTATACTAACCCTCGCTCGCTCGTGACTCATACAGGTGCCCACATGTGCCTTACCCTGCCTGGAGCAGGAAGGCCAGGCCTTCCTGTGGTGATGCCCGGATGTGGACTGGGGATAAACACCATCTGTTCCGTTCACCCCCTTGGTCCTGGACCTCCCAAAGTTGTTACAAGATGAGGGCAGGAGGAGGAGGATGAAGGAACAGCAGCTGGCTTTGTGCCTAGACTCTAGATTGGATTCTTACTTGGAAACGCTACTTTTCTTGGCTGGAGGTGAGGCCATTTCTGCTCTTCTGGAATGTGGAAGGGAAACTAACACATATGAAAGACTTTTTCACGTGTCAGACCCTGTGGTAGACCCCTTCATGTCTCGACTCCACTGGCTCCCCTACCGTCAGCCGTGTGTGGTAGATAAATGAGGAAACTAGGCCTCTGAGGATTTCAGAACTTTGCTCAAAATCATGGAGGAGGCCCAGATCTACCACTCAGGAGAAGTCTGGGGCAAAACCAGCCTGGGGTCTTGAGATATGCATGCCATGCTTGGAACACTTGGTTTCGATTTACTCTGAGGCTCAGTGCAGGATAAATATTTAGGCAAAGCTTAGAAGAGAGAAAAAGGCAAGCTGTAGCCGTTAGCTTTTATCTCAGCCAACGCAGGTGATGCAAAATTTTGAAATTGGTCCTGGGTTGACCCAAAACTAGAACCCAAGGTTGTGCAGACTGATCCTCGATAGGAACTTTACAGTCTTATTTACCTTGACTGAGAAATGTTTGGAGGAATTTCCTCCACGTTGGGAACCGTTTCTCATTGACTGGATGCGCGTGCTGTGCTAAAATGCCTGCCAGCTCCTCGGAGATCTTCGCCAAAGCCGGCTCCTGCAGAAACAAATTAAATAGAACCACAAGCAATTTTACTACAGAAATGAAAACTGCTTGTGGAGTGATTAAAAACCAGGCCTCCAACAGGCAAAAAAAATGTGGTTACTGTTTACCCAGAGTCAGAAAGTCATTTTGAAAATTTTCCTCTGTTTTCTCAGCCATTTCGGTTTTCCTACTTCAAAGTGATTTGGCTCCCTAAACATTGCTGTGAATTGCGCCCCTCATCTCCAAAAGGCACCCTCTGTCTGACTGTCAAGAAACTCAGGTTTCGAACCCGCTGAAACCTGACCAGCACAGTGTCTTCACGCAATGTTCTTTCTTTCTCCTCAGTCCCCGGTTCCATGCAGTGTGCGGCTAACTAGTTTGTACCTAGGATTCTTCAGACTCTGGAACATCTGTACTCTATGACTTTAAGTGGGCTGATCCTAGAAGTAATGGAGTTGGCAAGGTCTTTCTCAGGCTCTGTGTACAATATGTGCAGCCAACATAAATGAATTCCATATTTGCACTGGGTCCCATCCCCAGGTAGCTTGGGTATACGAAAAATTCCAAAAGCTGAGTAAAGCTCCAAATCCAGAACAGTGCTTGTCCTAAGCACTTCACATAAGCGATACCTGACCTGTACATTTGTGGTGCTGTGCAACCACCACCCTGCCAGCTCTGGAATATTTCATCACCTCAAAAGGAAACCCCACCCCTATGAGTTGTCCCTCCCCCTCGCCCTGCCCCTGGCAGCCACTGATCTGCTTCACGCCTCTGGAGTTGCTTGTTAAGGTTTACTCCACATCAGTGGAGCTGTGTAAGATGTGGTCATCAGTGTCTGACTTTTGTCACTTAGTATCATGTTTCCACAGTACAGTATGTACCACTGTTGCTTCCTTCCTTTTCATGGCTGAGTAATAGTCCACTGCATGGATGGACCATGCTGTGTTAATCTTTGTAGCCACTGTGGGACAGCTGAGTGTTGAGTTGCTATTGCCTTGTGGGGATATGAACAGTGCTGCTGTGAACAACTGTGTATCATTTTGGGTTTAGTTCCTGTTGACAACCTTTCTGCAGGGGAATTGACAGCATGTACCAAACTGTAACCACTTAACCTGCAGGGATGTAGGGGACACCCATCAGCAGTGGTTTTATTGCTGGTGGGCCCCCTACCCTGGCCTGCCCTGTAAACAAGGGCAAATGGGTGATACAAGCCCTGAAGAACCGGCAAAGCCCAGGATGTGAGTTCTGCCCAGTCACTGCCAAGACTATTGTCATCTGTGACTTCTATTTCCTGATTATCAAGTCTGTCCTGTGATGTGGAAAAGAAAGTGCAGGTTTTGGCCAGTATGAACCAGTTGTGGCTGGTCCAATCTGGTTATGGCTCCTCTGAGCCAGTTCTATCTGGTTCTAGTCAGTCTGAGCCAGTGTCGTCTAGTTCCAGGTGTTTTTATCAGGTTCTAGTTGGCTTGAAGTGGTTCTGGCTGGTATGTGCTGGTTCCTTCCTTTTCTGGCTGGTCTTATAGGTTTGGGCAGTTGGATCTGATTTAGAGGATGATCTGATCTAGTTTTGCCCAGTCTGAGCAGGTTTGAGGCAGTCTGATCTGGTTCTACCTGGTCTTCTCCAGTTCCTGCTGATGTGATCTGGTTTCAGTCAGCCTGATCCAGTTAGGTACAGTCTGAGCCAGTTTCAGCTGGTCTGGGTTTATCCTGGGCAGTCTGAGCCTGTTCTGGCTGGTCTAAGCTGGCTGAGCCCCTGTGGAGCAGTCTGAGTGCTTTCAATGCAGTCTGATCTGAGTTCAGGTCATACATACTTTAAAAATGTTGCAGTTGTGTGTGATGGTACACACCTGTCATTCCAGCATTCAGGAAGCTGAGGCAAATTCCAGCCCATGCTGGGCAACTTAGTGAGACCTTGTCTCAAAATAAAAAATAAAATGCTACAGTGAGTCCTGGGTTCCAAGGTATCTGCAGAAAGTATAGAGTCTCCATTAGCTTGACCCATGTATCCTAGAAGTGCTTGTGTATCAGGCACGGTCCTCGCCTCTCAGTGCTCTCTTTTTCTATGAAGAAGGTGCAATTTTGAGGAAAAGGATTTTTTGGGGGCGAGTTGCTCAGTATAGGGGTTGAACTGAGGGCCTCTGCATGGAGCTACATCCCTAGCCCTTTTAAATGTGTGTGTGTTTTTTTTTTTTAATTTTGCTCAGGTGGAGCTTGCACTTGCGATCCTTCTGCCTCAGCTTCCCAGAGTGCTGGGATCACAGGCATGCACCACCACAGTGGGCAGGAACAGATATTCACTGACAGGAATTTAGAATATCTCTGCGGGAGCCCCTGGGCATTCAGTGTAAATACTAAAGGTACTACAGAGTTAGCTTTCCCAACCAAACAAATTCCAAGTCTGTGTATGTGTGAGTGTGAGTGTGAGTGTGAGTGTGTGTGTGTGTGTGTGTGTGTCTGCAGAGGATGGGAAAGGAAGGAGGAGGAATACAAATTAGAATACTCTCAATGTCAGTCTCACTGAAACTCTTTATTTTAGCAGCTTCTTTGCTGAATCATCAGTGGTGCATTAAGTAAAATAATCCATTGACCTCTAATCTCCCCATCAGACGTCTTTTGATGGTGTTCAAAAGAAAACCAAGGGATCGCTTCTCAGTCTTTTAGCTAAGATCGAATAGGAAAGAAAAACCAAAGGACCTGCCTGGGTGATTCTGCTTTATAGATGCTTCTGATAACCCTAAAGAAATGGAGAGTGGCGGTGAAGTCAAAAGGGCGAGACGGCGACCTGAAAAACTCAGCAGCACTGTCGGCAGGCAAAGCAGCCATATGCACTATCTAGGACAGACGCCTCGTGCAGCAGGAGAGGAAAGGGGCTTTTAAGTCACACTGAAAAACTGCAGGACCTCTCAGGCTGCTCTGACCCCTGGGCTAATGCTCCTTACCACCCCGGCTCTTTCAGGGAGTGCAATGCGGGGCGCCACGCAAGGCGCCAGGGCTGTGAATCAGCTGGCGGCACGGCAATGGCGAGAAGGGTGGGATTCCAAATTGGAAGGTGAATTTAGAAGGCTGATTTGCTGTGCAGGATACATTTTACTACAGCAGTCATTTTTAGGTAAAAAAGAAAAAAAATAGCTTTCACTCTTTGAAAGTTCACCATGTGGCAGGTGTCCTACGTTTATTATTTCACAACTACCATCTCACGTAAATATTTTCATCCCTATTTTGCGTCATGCCGCCCAGAAGTAGCAAAACTGGATTCAAAGCCAAATGTTACCGTTGTGCCACAGTGCAGGGTGTCTGTGCTTGTTCTGAGCCAGTGGGCACAAAATGGTCACCCTAGGTGAGATTCAGTCATCCCGGGTGATGCAAAAATCTGCAGTGTTAAGTTTATGGAAAAGTGCTAAGAGGGGACATCCGTGGTTGGCTGTTAGTGGTTCTTCCTTTCAGGGACTGCCTTTCCCATATTCTGCACCTTGCAAGACTCATTTAAAGGGACTCTGTCCTCACCTCCAAAGTGAGTCCCTGACTACCAGTGCCATGCCCTAGCCACTACCATTGGTTCAGGTGAGACATGTGACTCACAGCAGCTAATGATATGCTAAGACACATGACCCACAGCAGCCAATGATATGCCAAGAGGCATTACTGGGGCCTTCTGAAAGGAGCTTTATGCTCTTCTGAGAATGCTGCCTTGTGAGATGTTCTCACTTCCTATTGCTTTGACAAAGTCCAGGAGCTCCGGGCAGACATCTTGCACCCCTGAGGGTAGCTAGTCTTAGAATAGAGTCCACATTCTGCACTGACATAAGAGTCCTTCCTTGGTGGTACTGCTAAGCCACCAGATTAAGCCTTGTCTGCCCCCAGAACAATGTTTGAACTTTCAGATAGCTGAGATAATAATTTAGTTCTTTTCTTCTTTTTATTTTAGCACTAGGTATTCAACCTGGGGACTTCACACTGAACAGCTTTCTTCTTTTTCTTTTTTCTTTGAGTCAAGGTCTTCTTAAGTCACTAGTTGCCCAGCCTGTGCTTGAACTCATGATGCTCCTGCTTCAGCCGCCCAGAGTGCTGGGACTACAGGCCTACACCACTAGTCCTGGTTCTTCTTATCTGTAAAGCCATTTTGAGCTGAGTTTTCCGTTACTTGAAGTTTAAACATTTTAGTATATGTGCTGCCGAAGCGAGCACGAAGCTTAAACATTTTAAATGATCAAAATGGCTGGGCCAAACCATCTCCTCAAGGGATGTTTTAAGCTAACCAATGCTCTGATCGCCCTTTGCACCTATTACTTTTCTCCTGCAATTAGTAGTGAAGTTTTCATTCATTTCTTTCCATTAAGATAATCAGAAATAGTCCTCCTGTAGAGTGCAAAATTACGCTGAGAGGATGAAGAAAAAGTGAAAGCATCTCCAGCAAGTCATAAGCTACTTTCCACACCTACTTAAAGTTTAAGGACTGCTTTAATACTCCATGTTTAATTGTTAATTGAGAATTTAAAAATCAAAAATGCCAAGTTTGCCTTCGATGAGATGGAAAATTATGCTGCTGTGGAAGGTAACATAATGTAAAACAGCCAGCATTACCAAGGCACACAAATGTTTTTGGTATGTAAAATTGCTTTGTAAAATATTTGCTCCATCTGCTGAAAGCGGCAAAGACAATTTTCCCTTGATAGCTAATGGCCCATTTCGACTGTGTGGCAAGTGATTCGCTGCGGTGGCGGCTCTCATTAAACAGAATGGTGAAAACGCGGTATATAATTCCATACTTATGTAGCATTATCGACTCGCTGCCTCTTGAGGAGTCTGTCCCTCATTATCCAGGCCTTCACCTTGCACTGACATGTAGGCCTCGCAGTTGATCTGACTTCAGAAGTGTTTTGTCCAACTGAGGCACATATGTTGCGCTTCCATGCCAAGTCTCAGTGCAAATGCCTTTCCCCCAACCACATGCCCTGGAAGGGTTCATTCTCTTCCAGCTTTCCAGCACTTACACTGCTGTTTCTTTTCTCTCTCACCCCAGGAGGCCGTGGTTTTCTTTCTAGGCTCACCCTGTTTCAATAGATAAAGATTAAGCACTTCTTAAAATTCTTGATTGAACTTTACACACACACACACACACACACACACATACATACACACACTGGCAGGAAAAAATTTTCCTCTAGGACAAGACGGCCATCGTAAAATCCCAACCACTGCAGTCCTTGGTGTATCTGTGATCTCTTTCTTTAAAGGAGTTGTTTACACTACACACGAAGTACTTCAGCATCTGCTAAAGGAACAATTAGAAATAAATACAGTAATCCAGAGTGGCTTAAAAGGAGAAGAATACGCTTATGCCTGGGGACTGGTATTACAAAGTAGTTACAGCAGCAAACGGCTGGTGTTTTACAAATATTTTTAACACTGGAAAATGGTTATCAAGAACGTATATGGAAATATACAACTGACATCAAATAAATATATATGACTGTTTTAAAGATTATGCAATATTTTTAAATAGAAATCATGCAGTTTTAAAATCAACCCTAAGCTGAAGTAGCCCTAATTATTATTACTGGTAAGAGGTTTCTTCCTTTCCAGTTAGAGAAATGTTTCTGGTTGGGAAAACGGCATATGACAGTGCAAGCTCTTTAATTGAAAACTAAAAACAAAAGAAAACACGTGCGCCCTTGGGACTTGATTTTTCACTGAGGTGGTGAACAGGAGTGAGCTTAGGGGATGGAAAAAGACTATCCGAAGCTTTTATATTTTGATTTCATACAAAAGGAAAGGGTGAGCAACGAGGAGCTGGACCTTCTTCGTATTTACACACACACACACACACACACACACACGCAGATGTGTGTACTCGAGGCAGATGTAGTGCCATTAGACATTGATTGTGTTCTTTCTACAGACCACGCCAGGATAATGAATCAGTGAATTCCAAAGTGGGGATTTTTTGCTGGATCTGGGATTTTGGCTGGACCTGGCAGCGTTATACAAAGTCCGAGACTTCTCCAGGGCGTCCCGGGCTCACCCAGGGGCAGCGAGGACAGACGACTGGAAGCAAATGGCGCAGACACTGTCAGAGGAGAGTAAAACTCGTTCTGAATCTGTTCCAAATCCTCATTCCTGCTCTGCGGTTTTCAGTGGAGCAAACATTTCCAGCAGAACTCCAGCGGGGCCTTCCTGGGTGTGAAAACACTAACCGATTCTCATCCCTCTCATCTTTTGCTTTATTCCTTCCTTCCACGCTGTTAGTGCAAAAAACCGGCAGTTAAATTCAATTGATTCAAAATATTCTAGATCCATATGGCCGCCAGCCCTGGAGCTGGAGCGGCGAGCGCCTCGCTGCTGCTTCCAAGCGTTTGCTTCTCCTCCAGTCCCCAGATGGTGGGAGTAACATTTAAACCTCCTTTTCTCTGCCTCGTACAATAGACCTTGGCACCATTTCAACTGTTTACTCCGGTAATTAACAGCTCTGATACCACAACAATTACAACTCCTCCACTCTCACCACAATAATGCTATGAATTAGTGAGAGCTAATGGCTGGAAGGTAGAGTGTTTGCAGACTGTGAGATCTGTGCATTTTTAGAATAAAATAAAAGGTACAAACAGCGCCGCTTGCAGTAGACAATGATTACCTAGTAATTAGTTTACACAAAGCTTCCTATTTAATGGCAAAACGCTGTAATTAACGTGTGACAGAAAATCAAAGGGTACTTTGTAAGCATATGAAAAATTAACACTGCAGGCCCATAGCTTTATGTACTGATTAGAAGCATATTAAATCAATAGGACACACAAACCAACAGCTTGTAGAGCTGATTATTATAGGTCCTCAGAAGGGGTACTCTGGCTCTCATTTAACTCGGGAAGGCAATTTTCCTTCTCCCGTCATCTTCCTCAGGCGCAGAAAAGCACCTCCAACTCAACCCTGGCAGCTTTATGAAAATAACCATTGAACTGGAAGAAAACATTCTAAGTCATTGTCAGAGATAAGGAAAAATATGTAAATGATTAAGACTTTCCGGTGATGGTGGTGACGTGCTGCTACACTAATTAGAAAACACACCAACTGGAACCGGAAAATGAAGCACACAGACTCAATCTTTTGGTCAGAATGATCTGCACTTTATCGAGCCCTTTATTCAACCCATAGAAAGTTCAGATACCTGGTATTGTTTTCCACTTTCACAAGGTAAGAAATCAGGCTGCTACTAAGGATGTTCTTTTAAAGGAACTCTCCGGGAAAATCACAGGGCGGGAACAACTGAATCAAAATTTGGAATCATCCGCAGCCACAGTCATTATCTGCTGATAATGGATGTGCCCCACAACACGCTAGAAGCGTTCAAACTCCTGAATGACCTTCTAACTCGCCAAAGATTCGATGGTATGTACGTGATCAGTGTGGTTTATAACACAACTTTATGGTAATATTAACAATGAGGTTGCATTTCTTGAACTCATACGTGCTAAGTACATTGGTGGCCAATTCACAGGATTATCTCCTTTCATTCTCACCACCCCCCCAGGGGACAAATTCCAAAGCTACTCCTACTACAGATGAGGACGTGAAGACTTGGAGAGCTGAATAATTTGCCTATGGCTTTCTCCCTAGTAAGCTTGAGAGTCTAACCTAGGTGTGCCCTTGGAATCTTACCACGCCAACTGCTTCTGAGTTACCCTGTATGTTCCCTGAATAGTTGAACGCTTAACCATCAGCCCATCCCAACACTCATTCTGCTTAAAAGGGAATCCACTGCATCATCCTGGAACCGGAGACTAAAACGATAAAAACAAAACAAAACAAAGCCCCAGTACTTGGTTACTTATAGTTTTCAGTGCTCGCCGTATTTCAGTGCTACATCTGATCATGAAGGCAGCTTGCTTAAGCCCTTTGGAGAATGTACAGGCTCTCTCAAATGATCATGGCTGTCTATTAAATTATGGACAAAAGGTGGTAGGCAAAATTCTTTCATCACCCATGGAAGGGATGTGAAGTAGCTGGGTTGCAAAAGCCAAATCTGAGGGACGCCCCCCTGCAGCAGAAGTCCCAGTGTGGGGCAGCCCTCCTCCCCTTCCAGGCCGCTTGCTTTGTGGGAAAGGGAGAAAACACAAGGGCAGGGGCTGTCTTTCAGGGACATTTGTGTTTCCCTCAGAAAACCCGCCACGATGGTGGGACGTGATACAGGTCACAAGTCAAGGATCCAAGGGGACGAATTCTTTAGGACTCTCAGATTTGGGGGTCCTTTCTGAATGAATCCACCTAACTGGCAAAAGCGCTGGGCTAGAAGAGCTAGTTAAAGCCAGGCCTAAGCACTGATTAGCTGCATGAACTTGGGCAAGTACCTTCCTTAACATCCTTGTCTCCACCTGTGCACAGGTGATACCTAACTTACCAAATTGGTGTGGAGCAAATGAAGAGAAACCTCAGGGTTTGCCTGAGACTGGACAAGACCATTCATGTAATTTGCTTGGTATTTGCACCCAGGAGGCATTCTACTATTATTATTATTGTTGTTGTTATTACTAAATATAAGAAAATGTCCAGGATTTAACAGTGCACTGATAGCTCTGTAAAATGCTTACTCTCAGCCAGGGATACTGGCGCAAGCCTGTAATCCCAGTGCTCTGGGAGGCTGAGGCAGGATGGTCACAAGTACAACCCTGGCCTGGGTAACTTAGCAATTTAGCAAGATCCTGTCTCGAAATCAAAAAGGCTGGGGATGTAGTTCAGCGCAAAAGCCCTGGATTCAATTCCAATACTGGGGCAAAAAACCAACTTAATTACGTGTTTACACCAGTATTTTGGCAACCCCTAGATACAGAAAGATAGCCTAAGAAGTCAAGCTTTTAGAATATAAAAACAAATACAAATCAAAGGAATAATCATTTATATGTAGTATAATGATTATGAAAATGATACCTTAGATTTTTTTAAACCTAGAAACCCAGATTTTTCTTACCGAGATGTTACAGTTTTATATAAAATACAAAAAATAAGGACATGAAGAAGGATATCCCTTGCAGATAATCAAATAATAGCAACCATACGATGCACTTTTTTACATCTAAAATAAGGAGAGTTTATAATATTTAGCGCTAGTAAGGTTGTGGTAAAGCTGATGTGCAGCTTTAGCTAGTTGCTTTGGAAACTGGCTCTTAGAAATACAGTGTATGCAAGAAGAGCCATAAAGCCTTCTACTTGTGGGCCTTTCTCCTAATAAACTAAAGTTAAAAACAAATCTTTTCTCTCTACACCAGCCAGTGGAAATAACCTAAATTTCCAACTAAGTAGATGGTTACATATACTAGACTCAATCAATGTGTGGGAATATTATACAGCCATTAATTGTGATGGCCATGTGCAAACATGGAGAATGATTAAAATAGGGTGTTTAATTCAATACATAGTATTGTTATAGTCATAAGAGATAGGCACTGCACATTTAGAAATTAATATGCAAAATTGAGGACTGGGGAAAGTCACTATGCATATATTTGGTTAAATGTTTCTTTAAGTTTGTTATATTATCTTTTAACTTTTGTAAAACTATATGGTTATAAGACTATTGGGCTCACTTAAATGCCCACTAAATTCCACCCAGGGCATCCAGCTCAAGCATCTCGCAGTGGCTCATATGACCCAGGTACAAGGCCATTCTGAGTGGAGGGAGGTTTGCAAAACAGAGAGTGAGGGCTCTGAGGCATACAATGATTGGTGACTTTCTTCAGTTCACAGTGCATTTTGCTTGTCTTAGTTCTACAAAGAAACGAAACGACAACTCTAGTGTATTCTACCTTTTCTAGGATTGGGTGCCTCGGGTTAGCCCCGGCATACGAGTAACGAATGCCTAACAAAGCCAAGCAAAGCATTGTATAAGTAAAGGTGAAGCTGCTCTTGCAAAAGGCAATATTTAATAGTAGCATTTACAGACACATCCAATTTTCCTTTCTCTCATTCAGTGACAAAGTAGGGACCTCCAGCAAGACCTCCACATCCCCAGACTCTTCTGGGTGACAGAGGCCTGAACAAGCGCCGTGGGGGAACCTGGAAGTAGGCGGCTTGGCCCTTTCCACAGAGAGGCTGCTCCGTAGAGAGCTCGCACAGAGCGGCATCCCTGGGCAGCTCACGGCCACAAAGCCAGAGTCCTGGGAATCAAGCGAGGGAAGATTTACCCTTTGAAAGAAAAAAGAGACAAGAGAAAAGCTACGGGAGAGAGCGATTGATGGGACAATAACGCACCTGTCCTGGCGGGCTGTGCGGAGGGTGGCTTCTCCCCACAGGTGCACCTTCCTTTGTTCAAGCCTTTAAATGGAAACAGGTGCCACCCGCTGAGAAGCAGGGCGCTTGGAGGGGCTGGAAGTGTGTGGCTTCACCAAACCTTAACAAGCTCTGAGCGTTTAAGTGCATGCTCACAGGGACCTGTTTCAGGGACCTGTTTCAGGGACGGGGAGTGAGTTTTGTTAGCTGATAGGAGGAAAAGAGTAGGTGTGGTACCAGGCCACCAAGAAAAGAAAGAGCCATGACTTTCACTGTAACATTCTGCTTTTCCAAAGCCGCCTACATATCTCTCCTGATTTCCTAAATGTGACTATGGCTCTTCAGCATTTGCCGACTTCACGACTTTGTTGCAAGTCTCAGCTGCAACCAGCCAGATAACTCTGGCTTGAAAGTGGGGGCAGGGGTGGGGGGAAGAGGGAGGGAGAGAGAGAGAGAGAGAGAGAGGGAGAATCTTTATATCACATACCTGAGTCTACACTGAATCCTGTCTACCTCTAAAACTAATATCTCATAAGATGCCAGTGAATCTCAAAACAGCTCCAACTCCCATAAACAGCCCTGTTTTTAATCTGTTGCCTACAACACACCAATGAGAAAAATCATGGCATCATGTCATAAACTGCTATGCAAATGATGCTATTTGTAAGTATTAACATAATTTAGTGCTTACAGTCATATTCTCATTTCTAATAATTCTCTCAGAATGGAGTCTTTCTCTGGACTCTTAGCCTGCAGGATAGTCTTTCATCAAGAAGCTGAAATTTTTAATAACCTGCCAGCATATGTTTTGTATGTGCCAGGCTAGGCTTGATGATACAACATCTTCATTATCAAAAGAAACAGGTCTACAAACTGTAATAGGACATTAAAACATGCCTGTGCTCATAAAGTAATGCTTTGATGTCTAAATGCGCACCATTACAATGGTCTCCTGGAACAAAGAGAATATTAATCCTAAATTCTCAGTAGCTGCACTCCGTGGAGACTCTAGCTCACCTCCACACCAAATACAATTTCACTTTGAAGGCAGAGTGAATGTCAATAGTTTTTTACAAAAATAAAAAAACTGCTTTTCAGAATTGCTTTACTTTTATTCTCAATTTTGGCTTCTTACCATGTCATGGCTAAGCACAGGCCTCAGACTGTAAAAACGTGTGAATAATTATTTTTTCTTGTTAAAATGATTTAGATAGATGATTAATTATTTAAGAGTTTCACATTTAATAACATTAACCATGCCAAATATATTTGATGACAACTTAAATGGGATAGCTTAAAATAATGAAATTAAATAATGTACAGTGAGGCATTTACAGTAAATATAATTCAGCCAAATGTCAGTATTGTAAGTGTTTTTTAAACTTAAAGTCAAATATTTCAAATTTATCATAGTCTAGTGTTGGGGGAATGCTTTAAAAATTTTTGGTTTGAAATACTGAGGCCAGCAAATACTTCACACACTAATGTTTCAGTTTTTCGATAAGGAAGTCATACTTTTTCCTAGTTTAATCTTAATAGTTTTGCTTTAAAAAGAATGTTCCACGCAGCATAAAATAAAATCCAGTTCAAAGAGAACCCTCTCTGGGCTTCAAAATTAAATACATTTTCCTTGTGTTTCCCCCTCCCCCCCAGAAGAGTAATTCACTTTGGTATCCTTTAAATAATATGTAAAAAGCTGGCCATGACAGGTACTGCATTTAGTCCATTCACTGTTGGAGGAGGGAAAAAGCCCAGAATAGATCATGGAGGGAACTGTCACATTTGTCAGAGGGAACTCTCTCTCCTGACTGTTCTCTAGATTTATTCATCATTTTGCTTTCCTAAGAATAATGTGGCTCCCTCTCGTGACCCCCCCTCCTGTCACGTGTTTTGATTCATACACTTCCGTAGTGGGGTGCTCAAGGCAGATGCAAATCACTTTGTAGAGCCCGCCCCTGTGTGTGCCAGTTGGGAAGGAACTAGCTAAGGAAATTTGCAACTCAATTCTCCTAATCAGTTATGTTTCAACCAGTAGGTCAGCTAAACCCGAGCTGTGACGTTAAAAGAAGCCAGGGAAGCCTAGATCTCTGGATGCAAAAATGAGACCACTGTATTACAGATGTTAAGGCATATAAAATTAACTATTAAGCAAACTGGAGCAGACCGAGAGGTCATACAAGTCACCTCACCAATAAACATGGACTCACATGTTAAGATCTCTTCCCTACTATTCGGCTTTTGCTGGGAGATTTTCTGCTGGGTGTACACTATTTGCTCCGCGTCTCAGGGGAACAGCAGTTATATGAATTTCTTTGGGTTGTCTTAAAAAACATATGACTGCTGACAGAATGCTATTATACATTGGCTTTTCCAAGTAACAACTGTTTGCTAATAGAATTCCTATCTCATACTAAAATACAGCCAGTTTAACAACAGTTGTTAGGAGCATGTGATCAAGACCTGCTTGGGACAAATGATGGGATTTCTGAATGTGATTTTTAAAAATCACTTCCTAATCGTCAGAATTGATTGGAAGAGGTGAATGAAGATTTGTAGGGGGCAAAGAAGGGACATTTGCAATAGGCAAATGAATCCCATTCATTTTGTATGTAAGGGCTGAGGCCCGAGAAAGCCAGTGCTGTCGGTGGCAGGGCTGAGTTCTCTACCTGGGCCCTTTGCCTCATCTCCTAACCCTTCACAGAGCCTGGGGTTTAAGTCACCCTTGAACACTCACCTGGGCCCACTTCTTTCTCCAGTCTTCAGAGCTGTACCTGCCACTCTCCTTTAGCACCCACCTGTAGCACTGCAGGTGGGAAGGGATGTCACAGAAGGCCGTCCCGTTTCCTCCGAACTCAGTGTTCATTTTAAAGAGCCAGCGCTGGATTTGCAAGTGGCCGGCCACCATCTGGCTCAGCTGTTCTATCATCTGCGGGGGTGCAGAAGAGCATCTCACTAACTGCAGTGCGCACCCGCCCCGCCTTGGTATCTCGGTACCACTTTCTCACCCCACGTACCACTCCATTTGCTTCTCTTCTACTCTTTAACACAGACTGGAGAAGTTTTAAATGATTTACATATGACGTGGGGAAACCAGTAACTAATTAGACGAACGGCAGGTTTAAAAATACAACCCTGTTTATGAAAAGTTCTACAGGTATTATTTTTGTTAGCTTTTGAAAGGGAAAGGAAGAATCTTTAAATATCTGTAATTGAATCTTTTTTTTTTTTTTTTGCGGTACTGGGGATCGAACTCAGGACCCTGCCCTTGCTAGGCAGGCGCTTATTCCACTGAGCTATATTCCCAGCCCCTGTAATTGAATCTTGGCATTTTTCTTTCTTCCTCAGAGAATTATTGATTCCTCAAATGGTTTTTTATAGTTTCAAGACTATAAAGAGTTATAGTCTTGAAAACTTTAACTGTTTTGAGCTTTGTTGAGCTTTTAAATGTTATAATCTATAAAACACTTAATTTTCCCCTCATTAATGCACATGAAATGCCTTTGTGTGGCTGATCAATTGACCAGTTTACTAAACCTAGTGTGTTTACCAGGCGAGGCAGATGAAGGAGATGAAACACCCATGGAAGCGACCTTCCTGGAGTAGACACCCACCCTACGCTTCACACTGGGCACAAATCTGGGGAAGTTTAAGGGACAGTATAAAATTCTGAACTTTGCCATCGAAATGACGAGGACGATGATGATGGTAGCAATAATACTGTCCGTAGTGTTACAGAGCTCTCATTAAGAGCCACGCCTTCACCTCATCTAAGTTCTGTACAGGGATTTCTCATTTAATACAGTAGCCTACGAGGTAGGCACCATTGTTAGTTCCATTTGGGTAAATCCAGGCAGGCTGACTTCAATAACTTGCCCAAGGCCATACAGCACTGAATGAAAGAGCAGGGTTCCTCCCAGGTTGGCCCCGGGTCGTTCTGACTCTAAACCCTCTCCACAGTGCTGCCGGTCCTGTCCCGAAAGAGCAGCGGAGATGGTAAAGAGAGTTAGAAGTCAGAGCAGGGAAAGACAAGCAGCTTGCCTTACAGTCAGTAACCCATGCATTTAACTCCGACAAAAATCTATAGTGAGATTACTAATAAAGCCATGGAGAGAAACAACACGTTAGATCACTTTCTTTTTCTTTCTTTCTTTCTTTCTTTCTTTCTTTCTTTCTTTCTTTCTTCTCTCTCCCCCCCCCCTTTCGTCTTATCTTCTCAACAGACTTTCCAGTTTGTACTCCTCTCAGAGCAACAGAACATTATTCTCTTCTCTGGTGACTTTCTTGGCCCACCAAATAGATGTTCCATTTTTTTTTAACTAAAGAGTGTGAAAAGTTTCAAGGTTTATAGTCCTGTAGATATTGGATCTATAGAATTAAAATAACTTTAAATCAGTCCCCTTGAGTTGTTATATCCAGCAGATGTTCCCAGGTTGCCTTATGACATGGCAGTGTGGAAGAGACACCAAGAGCCTTGCTTGGGGTCCTCAGAGACCTCACGTCACTTTGGAGCATTCACTTAGGATGAAAACAAAGTTGCGCACTCCCTAATTATCAAGTGGTGTCTACGGATAACTTGGATGTTTAAAGGACAAGCCTACACATCACATGAACATCGCCTAGGAAGGCTTTTCAATGTGTCTCCCAAAGCTGTATCCCTTCTTTGTCTAATGGGTTGAGAAGATAGATCCTATGAGCGTATTTTGATATATGTATTGCGACCACACTTTGCAGAAGTGCAATGGTCTTTGGCCTGTTAACCAACATCAGATAAAATTCTTCTGCTACCCTGAGGAAAGGTGTTCTGGCAGAGCCTTCTTTATTATATATTTGGATATATTATATATCTGGGGGTTGCAACTACTAACAGAATTATTATCTGTTTCTTCCAAATCCTATTATTTCTTGCTTCTAAGAATCCTATAAATTGGTGTCTGTTGATGGATCCCCTACAGTAATGAAACGATCGATAGTATTGTAAAGACTGCACCACTGGAAAGAATTATGTGCTATCTTTAAGTGAAAATTGAACAGTGCTTTAAAATAGCATTGCCATTTTTGATTATTTAACCAAAGCCGTCAATATTTCACAGGGAACACATGCCAGAAAGGGGACTTGCAAGTTACTTTATGGGTCAAAACACGAAGTGCTCACTGTGCTCATGCTAGAAAAAAAAAATAGTTTATCATAAACCAAATGACTTTATGCTATTCCCAAGCATTTATCATTTTCTGTTTGAGCTTATCTGTTCAAAATGTGTCATATTTTTTCGTTGTGAGTCATTTTGTACTGGTAAAGAGCAAACATAGAAAAATGACTGCTGGGAAAATTCAGAGAATACTCAGGAATCCTTATTAACCTAAGTTAAAATAATCTTGGCTTTCTTTTACCAGTTTTACGTTTGTGATGCACACTGGTAAAAAGTCAGTGCTACCAATTCATTACTATGTGTAGATTCAAAATCGTGCTACCCTCAGATCGATTGGGTAGGGCAGGCACCTAATGTCATAGCTAGGAAAGAGCTCAGAGGAATACTTCAATTCTGGGTGACCTCAGATGTGCATTTCTTAACAAGTAGGGTAGAGCTCAGTTTTTTTTTTTTTTTTTTTTTTTGGTCTTTTTGAGACAGAGTCTCACTATGTAGTTCAGGCTGGATTTGAACTCACTTTGTAGCCCAGTCTGGCCTCGAACTCGCAAAGATCCTCCTGCCTCAGCCTTCCAAGTGCTGGGATTACAGACATGCGCCACCACACCGGTTTAGAACTCAGTTTCACTTGGTTTATTGTTATACAAATTGTACATCCCAGAGGTTGAATAACACTCCTCAAATCTGATGTGTCCGTGAGCAAGTTTTTGGCTTTACTTCTGAATACTAGCACTAAATGGAGGTTTAACTCATTAAATGTGTCTACATCTTTAACCACAATTAGCACATCAAGTTCTGAAATACTGCAGAGCAAAGATTGCCTGAGTTGTCACCAGTGAAGATGAAACCAAGACAATATAAATATTGCACATAGAGTGTAAAGTCCCGAAGGTTGTTTAATGTAATGTGCATGTGTGAAATTCTGTCATTTAAAAGTATATTCGCTTGTATTAACTCTACCAGCGAAAAATTCTCCTGGGACGTAGAGTCAAGCATTGTCATCTTCAAATTCCAGTGGAGGTTAATGACACTGGTGTGACACACAGCTCAGGGGGAGCCTCTCCATCCCACTCTACTAAAATTGCACGTGCCTTTCCTGGACTGCTTCCTTCATGCGTCCCTGAATTGCCAAGAACACTCTAGCAAGACTGAAACACGTGCAGGCAATTTAATAAGCTCGTTGTTGTCTTCAAGCCAGTCTCTGCAAAGCATGATCTCTTGAAAGGCTTAATGTGGGCACTTCTTAGCTACCCCGGGTGGACAGCAAGAGGAGAAGGGGGTTCCTGACACTGCGCCTCAGAAATGCCCACTGTGTACGGTTCTTTAGTTTCTGGAGAAGTGGGTGGGAGGGATAATTTGTGACTGGCTCAGAGAAATGGTCAAACAGGTACTGAAACAGAGGTTAGGAAATGCTAACAGCCATTTGTCTTTTAATTTTCTTTACTATGGAAACAGATGGCAGTTAAATGAGAGAACACCTGCCAGTGCTGACTCAAAGGGAAAACGTTTCTAGTGGCTAATGTATTTCCCCAAATATTTCAGGCCCTAACTATCTCTTGGAGGAATGCAGAACCACAGACTTGCTCCAAGGCAAAACCAGAAGCAGTTTTGTTCCTGGAGCTATTTCACTTCCCGTTTCTGGATTCTTTCCTTCCTTTGGGGCCCTGAGAAACCAAAGTATTTTTTTTGTACAGAGCCAAGGGTGTCTGTAGCCCTCTACAACTTGACCTGGCAGAGAGGCTTACTCTCTGGAACTTTCCAAACCTGCTTCTTTCAGCCAAAATTGACTCTCATGTTTCTTAGGGTCCTACTGGCTGGCCGAGAGGACGATTAACTGATCTATGTTACGGCATTAAATATTGATGGCAGATTAGTCCCAACAATAAATCATTTCAACAGAATCTTCTATGTCTTAATCCAAATGCATATATATTTTGGAAATCCCAGCAATTTTTGCGAGACCAGGAGGAAACTTCAAAACACGAAGGCCTAATGCAAATCAACACAATATTCACATATTCTTCATGGGGTAGGGCTGGCTCCAGGTCATCTGAAGCTGTCCCAGGTCAAGAGGATGTGAAACACTTGAGCCAGGCCTGCTGTGCCCGCCTCACATACCTGTTGATAACTATAGATGTCATACGTTCCAGGAGGAACCGGCACATTGGCGCTGTTGAAGACCCGCTTACTTCCAGACTTGGCACTATAAAGATGAACCAGTTCAGGCTCTGAGCCCAAGATGGGCACATTTAACATATCAGCCACGGCTAAATCATCTCTGTGGAGGAGTCCGCCCACGATGTAGGCCTCGGTGCCCTGGATGAGATTTTTTATTCTTTTGATCGCCTTGGGGCTGTACATCAAGTGAGTAGCCAGGCACATGTGATGGGTCTGGGGGAAGAGAATATTATTCTTGTTAGAAGGTGTGCTTTTTCCAGTCCATGCACCTAATTTATAATGGTGCACATAATAAATACATTATTAATAGCAGGCTGGGTTATGACCTATCCTGTTGTTTAGCAGTTTAAATTGATAAAAGCTGTTGGGGTGAGGTTCCATAATCGCTTACATCTTTAGTGTGTTGGAAATAGGCTCACTGGGAATAGAACTAATTACTACACATCTGTATTTATTTGATCCACGTGGAATTATCCTTCTGTCAGAAGGAAAAGAGGCTGGCGGCCTTTGGATAATAGTGATTCATCTCTGCAGCACTTCTGGCATGGTTTAACACTAAAGCGTCTGGAAAATCAATACAAAAAATGAAGGAAAAAGCCTCATAGTATTCACGATATAGACTCGCAATCTGCCAACTCTTGAAGTGTTTTAGTAGGAAGAAAGCACTTGACTTGACACCCTCTTTGCAGAATTCTACCACAAAATCTGTTGCAGAGAATATGTACTTTTGGAGGGGTTATCAGGGGTTCTAGCCAACAATTCTGTAAAGGGTTCACAAAGAAAAGATATTTGAAAATTTCAGCAAGACTCAAATTCTTTATCCAATCCTTTTTATTTTGATTAGTGAGACCCAACTTAGCAACGCATGTGCTTTTCTCATTCAATTAAGTAAGCTACTCTGTTCACGTCTAATGGAGCAGAGGACAGAGCTAGATGGTCAGCATACACCAAAGCTAATACAACCACGCTTCTGCTTTCAAGGACTGGGGACATAAATATGAACAGTTCACACATAACTAAAGCAAGATTGATAAGGCCATAGGGGGCTACAGAGCACATCAAAGGTAAGGGAGAGAGAGGCAGAGGCGATGTGCTGGTAGAGCGAGCTGTAAAGGCAAGTTATTCATCCTCCTTAAGCCCCGGTTTTCTCATCTGCACAAAGAATGTAGCATCTGTATCACAGGGATGCTATGAGGATTAACTGGGATAATGCATGTAAAGCGCTTACACTACTGTCTGGGATACAGTAAGTGCCAACTGAATGTCCACAGATATTGTTCTCCTGATGGAGGTTAGGGTTGAGGTGAATTCTGAAGGATGAGTAAGATTTTATCAGGGGAAGGCAGGCATGGGAGAGTCATTACCTGAGAAGGCAAAACCAGAACCAAGATTGTGTTCTACATGGGCCAAATGGTTCTGCATGAGCCCATTTCTTCAGACGTTAAATGAGAGTCAAAACACCCACATTCTGTCTTGCTTTAAGGTTAAAATGAGATCAGAAATATAAAACACCTAGGTGATGCCTGACACTGGGTCAATGGTCAATAAATGGTAGTAATCATCTTTGCAATGAAAACATGCTTTGAAAGATAAAGCCATCAGCCTGACGTGGTGGCGCACGCCTATAATCCCATCCCTCAGGAGTCTGAGGCAGGAGGATCACTGTGAGTTTCAAGCCCAGCCTACACTACATAAGCAAGTTCAAGGCCAGCCTGAACGACACAGCAAGACCCTGTCTCAAAAAAAGAAGAAAGAAAAGAAATAAAAGAAAGCCATATTATATTGCAAACAATATAATATAGAGGCACCAGACTCTTGCAGGATCTCAAGAGGTTTCCTAAACTAGCATCTACTTCCAGTTTTAGTGAAAAATTATCTACTCATCTTAGCACAAAACTGTGGAGAAATGCAAGTGACTGTTTTCAGGAATATCCTAAGCACCGGTCCGCACCCCGCTGAACAGTATAACTTGTAAGTGTGGGAGAAACAAAACTGGACAGAAAGATGCCCCTGGATTTCAGTCCTGCTTGAATTTCTAACTTGCTGGGTGATTCAGGACATCTGATCTTTCTGAGCCTCCGATCCCTATATTCAAATGAAGGGACGGGCTAGAAGGCTCTGGGCTCCTTCCAGCTCTGACGCAATCTCCCCCTAAAACAAGAGCTCTTCCATACTCACTGATTAGTGAGTGGGGGCAGAGTTCTTTTTGGGGATGATGGAAAGTTCTGGCAATGGCTAGTGAGGATAGTTGTACCACAAAAGGAACGTGCTTAATGTCCCTAAATTGTACGCTTAAAAATAGTTATGATGGTAAATTTTATGTCGTATATACTTACAACAATAGAAAAGGCCAAAAATAGGATAACTCTGAGATTTGTATGATTTAACCTGTTAAGCCCTTCCTCCGGGTTAGGAGTTTTATTCTATGCAATATGTCTTTTCTACCTTAATTCAAATCTATTTATTTATTTATTTTTGTCTTTTTCAGACAGTGTCTCGCTATGCAGTTCAGGCTGGTCTTGAGCTCGTTTTGTAGCCCAGGCTGGCCTCGAACTTGCAGCGATTCTCCTGCCTCAGCCTCTAGAGTGCTGGGATTACAGGGATGCACCACCGCACCCGGCTCTCAAATTTATTTTTAAAATGTACTCTGAGAGCCCAGTTCTAAGAAACTTGCTGTTTCATTAACCTGTTTCCCATCTAGCTGGTCATTACTTTTCCTCCTAGTTTAGGTCATGCTTTCCTTTTCCTAGAAATTACTCCAATGAAGAAATGTAAAAAAAAAAAAAAAGTATCCATCCAGGGGAATGGATGACCTGAGTTACTATGGCCACGGTGGGCTTTTCAGAGCATCTAGAAGAGTATTCTATCCTCTCCTGGTAAACAAACAAGGTCGAAGCCTTGGCCACGCATTCTCATGCAGTTCGGGGAACAGGGTGTCCATCAGCAGTCCTGTTTTGAGACAGGGACATGGAGGCTCAAGTGATTTGCCCCGAGTCTCACAGCTAGTGAGCGGCAGAGGCAGCACTCCAGTCTGCTTAGCCCAAGTGATACGCCCCTGTGCCACAATGCCCCCATCTTACAGAGCGAGCAGTGAAGGTCTGGTGCTCGTAAGTTTACGAGCTGTGGCAAGGGGGTAGCAGATGCAGCAATAGAAACTCAGGCTAAAGTTTGGGCCACATTTGCAGCCAGGATAGATTTCTGTCCCCTCTAAGTGCTTATTTCTATTGGCAAGTATTTTCCCCAACTCAGTATTACAGTCATCTGCAGGCATGCCTGATTCTTCAGGCAACGCAGTGCCATAGCACTGTGCTAAATGTATTTACTAAAGATTGAAATGTGAGTGGGTGATGGCAGAGGACACGTTACAGACCACAGGTCTTGGGTAATCATTTAGAGAAAATCGCTATCATCGGATCCAGACGGCAGATTAACACTGATGACAAAAATCTAAAATGTTAATTGCCTTGTGTTATGGCTATATTTAATTGATCACCCCTGATATTTTTGTCTGACCTGAAACAAATGGTAGTCGTTTAGGATGTCTTCATAAACATCAAAATTATCCAAAAATAGACACGATGACTTTGTTGGAGCACATTTTACCAATACAAATTCAAGTACTGTATAGTAACTCGGGGAGATGTACAAACAGATTCTGGCACGCTTTTAAAAATCTCCTCAAAGCCATCCATTTGAATGAAAATCAGCACTGATACAATCTCTCAAACCCATTAAAAAGAAATAAAGCAATAGCTAAACACGAACAGAAACGGATTTGAAAGTGAGAGTTTAATTTTTGTATTTAAAAAAGTTGATTGCTTATGGGTGATTAATTACTCAGATAATTTGAATTTAAGTTATGAGAAGTAGAAAGTGTTGAAAACCCTCTTTGTTTTTGCTCCCCAAGATGCGTGGGAGAGAGCTGCCTCTCTCTCTTGCTCAGAAGTCAAAGAGCACAGTGCAAGGATAAGTACTCAGGGAGGAGGGTTGTAGAATTGGAGAGGACTCTGGGGTGATCTAAACCACCTCATTTCATAGATGAAGGACAGATTACCAGAGAGGTAGAGGGGTTGCCCAAGGCATGAGCTCACCCAAGAGCCAAGCAGTCCTTTCCAGTTCATTACAGTGTTCTGGAGCAGCCAGGATTTGGCTTGTGCTCTGGCTCTACTGAGAACCTTGGACTAGAAAATGAATTCTTAGTTTCCACAGGCATAAGAGGAGAGCGCTAATTTCTGTCTTGCATTGTTCTGATGATCAAGTGAGAAATACATGTTAAGAATTTCATAAATTTACTCACTTTCTTTCTCACAAATCTCCTTATCAGTTCAAGACCTTTCCACTCCATATGGACATTTCAGAAGAAACTGCATATTGGCAGCTGCAGGCATTAGTTAATTCATCAGTTAACTCTGGCTCAAGAGGTTAGGAACTGAACTACACACTAATAGAACTTTTCCTTCATCGCTCCCTGATGTCCACAGTGACTATGCCATTGGGCCCAGGGTACAACTAGGAAGCACCAAAAAAAAAAAAGTCCTTCCTTTGGTGGCAGATGTGGAAGGCTCCTAAGACCATGAGTGGCAATGATTTGTTCCCTGTGCTTTCTCTTACCGCATCTCCCTTGCCGTCCTCTTTCACAACCAAGGATGTCGGTGAAATGGAACTGAGCAGAGAGCTACGGGGTGCTGGACATGGAGGTGTCTGCTAAGACTCTTCATCTTTGTTTTTTTTTTTTTTTTGGTGACTCCTCATCTTGATAACAGAGACAACTCATTGGTTACACCAGCGAGGCAGAAATGCTATAGTTGTCTTTCCCGGCTATGGCAGGATTTTCTCAGGCTCCATCCCTCCCTCTTTTTGGTTTGTCAAATCATACATTTAGAGGTGCATCTAAGTGTTAATAGCCGCTGAGCACAAAGACACTTCCTGTGTAGAACGGGTAGCCAGTTTGTCTGGTAATGTGTAGACAGCTGGCTGGTGCACCTCGATAAGAAGCAGAGGGAGCTATCTTTATAAGCAAATTCAATCTTTAATTATACAGAAAAGTCTGTCAAATATTGGATAGTCCATTAGGTATTAAAATGTTTGTTTCATGTTTAAATTCTTACTAAAATGTAGAGCAATTCATTTCAAACCATCTGTTGTCTGGCCTTAGCCTAGAACACCGCCATCATGGTTCCATGAATTTCCCAGGGACTGTTGATGGGGGATGGGATTCCACTCAGAATTCATTCCATTCATTGAAAGGAAAAGTCGGGACCTTGCCCATTATGAGCCACCTGGTAAGTCGGGGCACCTTGCCTGGAAGAAAAAAACTAGAGAAACGGGAAATACCTGTGTGGAAGTCAGAAAATAGGGGCCCTGGTCCAGATTCTACCTTTAAATAGCTTCATGACCGGGCTTTCTGTGTCTTGGTGTCCTCCACACAAAATTAAGGAAAAGGGATGGTAGATGTCATAAGCTCACCTACTTGATGGTTCCACCTCATAGCTGCAATTAGGTCTCAGCTACGGAGAAAGTGGGTAGGGGTAGCTAAACTAAGTCTGAATGTTAAATGGGGATATTTATTTCCTACAGTCCAACTAGTAGTCTAATCAGTAAAGCTGTTAAACTCGCAATCATATTTCACTGATGTGTACCAGAGCGTTGCAAGTTATAAAATTTCCAATTTAATTTTACTGCATCCCCGAAGCCGTAGTAATTAGAAGACAAACTCACAGTAAAGATGTTTACAGCTTCAGGGATGATAATTTTGAACCTGTGCTGCAGGTCACTCCTGTCCTCAAGGTTCCCCGATTTGACAGCTGCGTGGAGACTCAGGATTTTATTGTAATACAGCACCAACTCGTCATTCATGTGGGGGCAGATGTAGATGATGTTCACGTTGTCATCTAAAAAACAACGGACACAGTGTTAATTACTGGTGTAAAGGTAAATGACACCATGAACTCTGGCATCCAGTTGATGTTGTGCAGTTTAAAACACAGAGGAGATCCAAAAGCCACATGGAAGTTAATTTAGCTTGGTTTTGCACATATCTTAGCAATCTAACCAGCTTTTTTTCACATTAGCATTTCGCTGATGAAAAGATGCACACCACTATCAACAACGACAAAATACATGCAGTGATTCCTTCAGAAAGAGGGCTGTGAGGTAGATGAGACTGTACTTTCAAATGATACATGGGGTTTAGGCACACAACTCCCATTAACATCAATGGGAATTTATCCCATTAACTTCAGCAAATTATAAAACAAAGCTATTAACTTTAGAAAGCTGATGAAATTGCAATTTCTTATTCTGCTTGGACTTGACAGGGCCAATTCAGGGAATGTCCTGTCCAAATAAATTGGCTGATTATGACCATAGCAATAATTATTTCAGGAAACCAACCTTTTCCCTGCTCCATTCCCAAAGAGGAATATATTACTTAAATAGCACATCTAGTGACTCTTGGTCTAAAGGAAATGCAGTCTTAATTTCACTCTTCTCTCTCTTAAGATGTACTTCTTATTATGCACATAGAAAGAAATCCTAATTAAATATCCCATCCAAATGGCATACTGAGATAAGCTCACTCGCTGCACGCTACAGAATATTTTAGGGAGTGTGGGTGCAAAATTAGCGGCCAGTGGAATTATTCATTCATAAAATAGCTGACTGATATACATACAAATGGGCAAAATACTTGGCTGAGCAGGGAGGGCAGCCCAGTGAGCAGAGGGACTGAGATCCTGCCCTTGAGCAGCAACCATTTCACAGGCACTAACACTGTAAAACACCGTGAAGAGAGACAGCACAAGGCAGCGCATGAACAGGTACCGAGGGAATTTCAGAGGGAATGCGGACAGCGTTTCCGGTGTGGTGTAGAATGTCCTCCAAAAGCCTCCTGTGCTCAGGGGCAGGGCTTTTGGAAAGGGATAGGCGTATGAGGACTCTCACCTCCTCACTGGGTTGTCCACTGATGGCTGTATCTGAATGTACTGCTGGGAAGTGGGGCCAGGGTGGAGGAAGCAGGGCACTGGCAGAGTAGCCTAGCAGGGTGTATTCTTGTCCCTGGCCCCTTTCTCTTTCTCTGCTCCCCGGCTGCCATGTGGTAGAGCTGTTCTGCACTGCCTCCTTCTGCCGTGAGGTTTCTTGTCTTGGAGCCGGCTAACCATGGACTGACAAGTCTGCAACCGTGAGCCAGAAGGATTCTTTTCTCCTTTAAGTTGTGTTTGTTTTGTGTTTTGTCCCATGGCCGGAAAAGTGACTCACAGTTTTCTTGGGCAGGGTGGGCCAACCAGGAATTCTAAGACTCCTCTGTGACAGTTCGGCAGAGTACACAGAGCACAGACTTAATTCTACCTTAGGCCCTGGGCACATAATTTAACTTATTATTATTTTTTTTTTTTTGGAGGTGCTGGGGATTGAACTCAGGACCCTGCGCTTGCTAGGCAGGTGCTTATTCCACTGAGCTATATCCCCAGCCCCCATAATTTAACTTATTATGCCTTGTCCTTGTATTCATTTGTAAAAATGGGAATAAAATCACCCATGGTGTAGAGCTTTAGGGAGTAATATAATGAAAGAATATATGTAAAGCACCTGTGCAATATCTGGCACATACTAAGTGCTCAACAAATGGCCCAGGTACCTGAGTATTCTCCATGGCCCACGCTGACCAGTCCAGCCAACAGAGATTGCTACCTTGTGTACCTCTCCTGTGCTCCTTGCAATCAGATTTAACACAGTGGAGCAGTGCCCTCTGTTGTTCCATGCTGCTGTTTCAAACCTGCTAATCCCTGCAACGTCCTCATATTGCAGGTATATACCTTTTGCTCTATTTCCTGAGGCCCGGGTATAGTACAGAGCACGTAGGTGTTGCTTCATAAATATGTGTGCATTAACTGAGGGATTTTGGAATGTGAAGAGATTTGAGAAGTAGAAAGTCTTTTGTGCTTAGTGGGAGAGAGTCACGGTGCCCAGGAGAAATCCCCACCCCCAGCAACCTGGAGGTACCTGAACTGCCTGGTGCTGGGCTAAGAATAGCTACTCCCCGTGTGTAAATATTATACTTAATTTTGTTGCCTAAATGTCAAAATAAATCAACTGATGAGATGCTAACGAAATAACTTGTATCAGATGCTGAGTGACCAAATTAGTTATCCCAAGTCCTGTGGTTTGAAGCAAAACTAATATCAAACTAGCGGGTTTGTTTTTTTTTAAACCAAACCAGTAATTTTTTAAAAAGAAAAGTATTTTAAAATGAAGGACATGAAAACAAGAAAAATAAATAAATAACTCGATAGTAGAATAAAAATAAATCTTTCTTCAAAAGAAATTTCTAGGTTACAGATGATAAAAATTCATGGTGCTGATTTCACCTTTCCTTCCTATTTATTTGTGGAGAAGGAATAGATAGTCCTTACTCTAAGATCCAGTATCAGCGTGAGTGACTAAGTATCAGTGTGAGTTCATCATGAATCTGCACACGTTCACAACTGATTGATGGGTCATTGTGAAAAGGAGCTGATACAAACATGAAAGTTGCTTTGATTACTAGTCAGTAGCTGAAATCAGTTACTCTCTTAATTCATGTAAGAACTGAAAACACTATTCACTTGAGCCTATGCCTGACAGTCCTGACTTCATAGCCAATATCAAATGATAAATCTTACCAGTCTGATCAGATTATCGTTTCCCCTGCATAAGCAGAAAAAAAATCTTTTCCTAGTAAGTAATATAAGGGATAGTTATTTATTCTTCCACTATTACTAATTTTTCTAGTTTCCTCATATTTTTATTTCATTTAGAAGTACTTTTCCTTTCATCTACTACACCCAGGCTTTACTCCTCCTGAAGAAGTTATCTGAGTACACTGTTCTCTCACGAGGAGAGTGTACCAAGAAAAGGTACAATCTCTCTGCAATGCCCGTATTAGCTGGTTTCCACTGCAGAAGGCACAGACTGAATTATTGGGTTGTTTAAAATAGAAGGCTAATCCTTTCAAAGTTTTTCCAGCAATGAGAACTTTTTGTAAAGAAATTTTGTTCTATATATAGAAGGGTACATAAAAAGCTGAAGAAAAAAGAATTAATTCAAATAATTTAGAGCAAAGTCTGCCCTCTGCTGCACTCCAGTGGTTTTTATCCAGTCAGGGTTTTAGTTGAAATAGCTCAGCGTTAACAAATCAATCTCAAGTCATTAAATTTTCTGTAATGCCAAAAAACAGTATTAGTGCCTAGATAATAGATTAAAGCAATTATACTATTATTATTTTAGAACTCCATAAATTTCTAGTACTGATGTATTTTTGTTACCAAATGGCATTTATAAAATAATGATGCTGAAATACATATGAATCATGTAAAGTGTGTCATTCTAGAGAACCAGCTAAGCTGGTCACTGGTAATTTAAAAATTCTCCCTTGTTTTACTTAACTAAGGGCCAGAGCAATTGTATTTGAATGAAACAGAGAAGTTTGTCTTTGGTAACTAATGAAAATCTAGCGTTTGTTTCACCTGAGTTTTTGACCAACTTTTCACAAACTAACTCAATGTTATTTTTTAGCCTTTACAACGTATTTATTGAAGTCTGTCTTGAACCCGGGCCTTGAATAGCACCAGCCAGAGGGACCGTTTCCACACCTCCTCCTCTTCTGACCCAGACCGGTGACTGCCTGAGGGTTGCCCGGACTAGCACCAGAGCCCAGCTTTCATTAAGATGCTCCCTTCTCTCACTCAGGCTCATAGGAATTCCCTCCCTGGGCACTTCGTGTTTTCTACTAGCCAGATGCTTTGTATTTACAGAACAGTGTCTTTTAAAACTCTATCTCCATTTTGCCAGGATTCTTACAATGAAAAGACAAGGCTGCATTTCTGATACCACCTTCCATTCGCTGCCGAGATATCAGACAATACTGACACCAATGTAAAATTTTGACCTCAGTCATTGCAAGGATTCAATAAATAAATAAGATTCTGGTGTACCGGAGAGAAATCCTTATCCAAACCTACAGCAAAGAGAATTTAGTAAGCTGCTCGAGTAATTGATGAAAATGTCATTTTTATCCAAGTTGATTCCACTTACCCATCCATTACTTAAACATTCAATTCCACTAAAAATAGATCAGAAACTTGAGCCTTTTTCTGATAGAAGAAAGATAAATAAATAAATAAATAAATAAAAAGAAACATCGTATCAATTTTCACCGATAAACATCGAAAGGAGTCATTTGCCTCAAACTATTTACTGTACCTATGATTTCACACAGCCTTCCCAGCTGCATGTTCTGTTGTGTGTTCAAGTCACCAATATGTTCTCGCACGGGCTGGGAATACCCTAAAAGGCAAACAGAGCGTCAAAGCCCAGAAAGAGCAGGTCCACATAGCAAAACAGTACATGAGAATTTCAAAATGTCACAGTCCACTGCCGGGGGGGGGGGGGAAATGTCTCTGCCACATTTTACAGAAACAAGGAAACTCCCAAGAATGTGGTCCTTGCTTCTCAGGGAATTAAGCATTACCTGGAAGGATATGCTAAGTCTCATATTCTGCAACAGAGCGGCTTGTGGTTTGCCACGCTAACAAAAGTTGCTGAGAGTCAGGATTACAAACACATGGGGAAATGTTCTGACATTTAACATAAGAACCTTATGCTCAGGTTAAAAAACATTGTTTTGGCCTTTGACTTGTGTGTCTGAGGCCCTTTGGAGGTGTGTGCCAGGATCACTTAAAAGGGATGCACACATTTCCCATAAACCCCTTATTGTCAGGGTTACATATTTAAGGAATTGTCCTATCTAGGAAATAGGCTTCTACTCCTGGCCAAAAGAACTTTAACCTTGAAAGGGCAAGGAAAATTAATGCAGTTGCCTTGTCACTGTGAAGAAACATCCTGCAGTTTGCTTTCTAGAAACAGCAGAGGGAAAAGGTGTGGGTTACTACCATCTAAAATCTGCTATGGAACAAACGGCCGCAGAAACATTTTGTGCTAATATGTCATGTCTTAAAAGTGGATGCAAACACGCACTTAAAAGGCACACAAGCTCGCAAGCAGTATAATTGCTTGTATGAGCTTCAGCAACTGAAGGTGCAACTTTAAAAAAAAAAATAAAAGTGCTTTTCACATTTTGAAGAGATGCTTCAATGCCTCCTTGTGGCTAGTGAGCCCAAACACATGTTTCAAGTTCAACTGCTGTGCCTGAAGTGGTTTTATAGACTACAACTTCAAGATGTGATACAGATCTCCTCCTTAGCACAAGAACAACTATAGCCATTCAGGGAACAGAGCTTCTGACCAAATGAACTCTGATAATTGGCTTTTTGCTTTGATGCCAGTGTTTAAACACCAGACAATGTCTTGAAATTAAATGAGTTTAGGATTCATCTAAAAGCATCTCTGCTGTATGCATATGAATTTAAGAATTAAAGAACTGGAAGGCCAAATGGGTTGTTTGAATTATTTGAGAAAATAATTTAGGGAACCCTTCCATATAAGAACACTAATACAGACACGTAAAATTTCAATGCCGCTTTTATGGCTGATTATAATATTGGAACTTGGGATTTTACATTTGTGCAAGTCTACTGGTATTTAGATAACTGTTTATAAAGATGCACTGTAAATAATTCAAAGTCCCTATGAGAAGGTAAGGAAAATGCCTAACGAATAAAGCACGAGTAAGAGAAGAGCCTAAAGGCATTCCAGGAACGCATTTTCTTTCAAAAGTAAAGATAAAAGGTAGTATAGGATATCTCATTAAGATGATGTCCAATCTAAAATATAAAAGATGTTTGATCACTTTGTAGCCGCAGACGCAGCACGTGAGGGGATAAGCCTGTGTTTCATTCAAGTGTCTGAGGTCAGTTTTCCAACAAATTACTTGGTACCTCTGTTACCACTGATCAAGGGTGGATAAAAATATCTTTTCAGAATTACGGCAGGACTGACAACTCTAACCCATTTCCAGATACACCCATTTTAAAGAATGGCATGTTAACAATCTCAGAACACAGAAGATCGTGTGAAATAACAGATATGAAGAAATTTTGTAAACTCTAAAGTGCGGCCTAAATATAAGATATTGTAATGTTATGAGGCATGTGGATTTCCAAAGCACACATCACACACATCAACAACAAATTCTGTGATAAACAGCAGAGATTTTCCAGGACAAATAATACAGTATATGCAACATTATTAGAGCAGAAGTTCAGAAGCAATTTTATTCTCATGTTTTGCATAGCCACACAGTACAAGTGTTGAGCATCCAGGTGAAAAGATGTCAGCATGCTGCCAGCATATTTAAAGACAATAGAGACTCAACCAGGAAACCAGCAACGATCATGTGGCTTTCAGGACTTCAGAAGGAATGTCAGTGGCAGAGACATTCAATTTTGGGACATAATCTACAAAGACATGGTTACTTCAGAGGTCAGGACAAGAGCACAAGAATCTCGACAGACCTCTGACCTCACCCTGTCATATGTGCAGAAGTCAAGGTAAGTGCTTCGTTTCTTGTCCAAGTTGACACAAACCTGTGTATCATTATATAGTTCAGCTACCACATGTTTAGCTCTTGTGATCAGTTTAGTTACATGAAAGAAAAGAGAAGAAAAACTGACTCTCTAAGTGAGATTAGGGAACTCTGGAAAGGGTAAAGAGCTTTTGAATCTTTCCTCACTGTAATTTTCCATTTGCTGTGGTAGGCAGAATAATAACCCTCCCGGATGTTTACCTTCTAATCCCTGGAATTTGTGAATATGTTAGATTACAAAGTCGCAAATAGGCTAGAGAGCGACAGTTGCAAATGAAATTAAGGTTGCTAATCAGCTGACCTTGACGTCATTAAAGACTCTTGAAAGGGGAAGAGGGAGACAGAGAAGTGGGAGGTTAGAGATGGGACTGCAGAGGAAAGGCACAGAGGGCTGCGATGGTTCTAGAGAAGATGAAAGAAGGGGGCCTCAAAGGGAACGCATCTCTGCTGATACCTTGATTTTCATAATTCTCAATTCCCAAACTATCTGACCATAAATCTGTGTTGCTTTAAGCCCAGCGGGTTTGAGATCATTCTTCCTGGCTCCCACTAAGCACAGTCCCTCTTCGATGTTCTGCTCCTCCTCTTACGTCTGAATGAAGGAGGACACAGGGCCGAGATCCCTGGCTCGTGAGATGCATTAATCAGTGTCACTAACATTATTATTATTTCCTTCCTAACTACCGCTGAGCCAGGCTGACATTTTCAAAAGGAACTTTGTTTACATGCAGGGACATGATTATTACAACAAGTGCAAGACTGGCCCTGGAGCTCCCGGGTCTTCGTCCCTGTCAGCGCGCCCGACAGTGCAGTTCTGGCGGGTTCTCGGTCTCCTTCGCTGTGGTTCTCTCGCACTACTGTCTTCTTGCTTCAGCGCCCCTTCGCTATGCTCTCCCCGTTCCGCCACCGCCCATTGCTGGCTTGTGCATCATGTTCTGTGCCTCTCCTTCCCCTGCGCCACTCCAGCCCCCGCAACCAGACTGCAAGCTCCATCGTCAAAGCAGTGAACAGAACGTGTCTGAGGGCCTCGCTGAAAGAATCCGTCTTTTCTGTTCTCGTTTTCCCATGTGTTCTTTTCATTCCCTCACCGTCTGGCCCCTCTGATCTAGAGAATTTCTGGTCAGCTCACAGAATGGAAAGTGGGGTTCGTAGATTTTTCCAGGTCATCATCAGCACAGGAAGAACAGTCCTGGCAAAAAGGGCCCCTCTCTCTTGCTCTTCGCTCCGGAGAGGAAGACAGCGTTTCTCCTTACGGCTGTCCTTACTGCGTGCGAAACACGCCCAGCGACAGAGTGTTCCATCTTCTCTCAGATAAGGAGTTGCAACATTAGCTGGTACCTCCACGTCGCGTTAAAGAAGGTAACCAGAGCCCTTCCTCTCTGAGTTATTCAACTACGTTTGCTCTTTGCCAGAGTCAAGTGTGTCCGTCAGTGGTTACTGGCAATCACGTCTCTGCCTTTGCTTCCATCTTCCACAGCCCCACTGCAGAGCACACCTATCAGGTGATTTAATTGCTTCTCTGCATGCAGAAGACAGGCCCTGTTTTTCTTTTTTTCCTTCACTGCTAATACAGAACCCCAAGAACACGAGCAAGGCTATGCGGAGTTACCGGGCCTCCTTGACACTGGCTTGTGCCTCTGTGACAGGCCCCTCTGTTCCACAGATCACATGTTCTTGCATACGTGGCTCCTTACCCACCCTGTGGCTGACTCTGAGTCTCTCGTCTCCCACACATGTTCCTTACAATGCAGTCAAGGCAGAGGAGTTCACTAACAATAGCCTCTTGTTTATCAAGTAGTTAAAATTTATCTCATTACTCCGGCCCAAGATGCTAGTTTATCCCTGCCAGTTTGATTGGTCTGGAACAGTAGTGCTCAGCCTTTTCCCTGTTTTGAAACGCATGATGGGTAATGTTCAGCGTACCACACCCCCCCCCCCCCCGGTGGCACACGGAGTTAGGACAGCGGTAAGAACTTCATTCCTTTTCCTCCACGCAAGGCAGCGTACTGGCTACAAACCGAGCAAGAGTGACATCGTTACGGAGGTGACTGCTCCTCCTCAATCAGAAGAGCTTTGGTGTTCTTCACATGGTAAAACCCGCAGCGGATGTATGCCATACTTCACAAAGGACCGCATGTTAACACCGTGGGAGGCTGTTGATAACGGTGATGCATGCATTTCGGTTATGCTTGGGTTTTAATTACTTGTGAAAGCACAAGACACCAGAAAGCAAGAAAGTCAGGTACCAAGAGAAAGTAACAGCTCTGTCCAGCTATTTATATAATGTGTCCAGTGCCAGTTTGATTGAAATAAAACATGTTTTGGGGGAACGGGCTGTCGAAGGGAATTAGGGAACTTTGCTACGAGGGTCTAGAAAACATAGATGTATTTATTGAATTTGGAAACTTTCTCAAACCCAATGGCCAACTGGATGAAACTTCCTGAAGTGAGGACTTTCTCTTAACCCAGTTTTCTGGGCTGGGTGTGGTGGTGCACGCCTGTAATCCCAGCACTTGAGAGGCTGAGGCAGGAGGATCATTGTGAGTTTGAGACCAGCCTGGGCTACAAAGTGAGCTCAAGGCCAGCCTGAACTGCATAGCGAGACCCTGCCTCAAAAAGACCCAAAAAAATCCAGTCTTTCGTCAGTGGTTGGTCAAGCACTCCACACAGCCAAAGCTAGTGATTCTCAAATTATGGTCTGGAGATGCTGGGGTAGGTAGAATCCCTGAAACAATTTCAGGGATCTGCAAGGTCAAAACTATTTTCAAAACGAGTCTAAGATGTTGTCTGCTTTTTTCAACCTATCCTTTCACAAGTCACAAAACATAAAAAGTTTACTCATATGCTTGCAGATCTACATTGCAACGGGGCATACTACCAATGCCGAGTTTGGTACGAAACAACAAAAAAAGGATACACAGAATTAGCTGAAGAGGATATAAAATGTTCTTCTCTTTTCCAAATACTTATCCAGCTCTGGATTTTCTTCATACACTTCAACAGAAACAACACGTATGACAGATTCAATGCAGAAGCAGCAGGCTCCAAACATGCTGCATTCAGAGATTCGCAGATTTGTCAGCCACGACCACCTCCCCCACTACAATTTTTTTGTTTTGGTAAGTAGGAATTTTTAATAAAAATATGTTATTTGGGAGTAACATTTGTAGTAGGTTATTAGTTGATAAATATTTTTAAAGTTTCTCAGCTTTGGTTTCTAATACAGCAAATAATGATAGGTACAATTCACTTCAATCAATACTTTTTAGCAATCACTACAAGTGGAAAGTGGTCTGGAGACAATACTTAAAAATCCACGGACCAAATACTAAAAATAGTTGTAATGTTTTATGAAAATAAAGTTTATAAACATGATATTTTATTTAGCACGCACAATATTCATTTTAGAGCATATCCTAATATTAATTCATTTCAGGAGAGGCCCACGCACTGGTGCAACTTGATACACAGCTTAATACTATTTCTGTGTATTATAGTACAACATTAGATGGTTCAAGACCAATCAGAGATTTTCATAGTGCGGGGCCTCTGGACCCCTTCTGGTCTAAGCAGGAAGTGAGTGTTCATTTATTTGACATGAATGAATACAAATATGCTTTAATATTGGTTTGGGCTATAAATAAATTTAAAAATATAAGTGCATTTTGTTCCTGATCAAAAAAGACTAAGATATTCGCAGGAAAGGCCGTCTGGAAGATCTCAGCATTGCATTTATCCCAAGGAACTTATGTGGCAACTTCAGTTGTGGGTTCCACACACCTGCTAAAAGAGACGTCTCTCCACCCTCGGCGGAAGGAACAGAGCTGATCTAATCTTTGAGTTGTCAACTGAAAAACGAGGAAGTAGAGAAGTGACCATATGTAGAAGCACAGTAAAAAAATGACTTCCGGTCTACACTCTGGCTGTGTCGTCTCCCCGGCCCCTGCTCACAGACAGAGGCTGAGTTCCTGGGGAGAGAAAGCATAGATAGGAAGCGGCTGTCTGGTGAGCATTTGGGGCTTTCTCAGTTTGGCAGAAGGTAAGGTGCACCTAAAAGTAAGTTGCCCCATCTTTTCTTTTAGGCTTTTGTTACAGTACAGATCGGCTGAAAAATGTTTTGCATGAGCTTCACACTAGGAGCATCCCCAGTTTTTGTGGAACAGAGTATCCTCGAGACCACTGGTTGTGCTAACCCCAAGGATGATTTGCACAGAAAGAGAAAAAAATGAAACCTAACTCTGTGTATTAACTTTAGCCATTAAATCAATTGCCAGTGAAGTAGGACATTACACAGAGAAGGAAAAAAATCTGACCTCAATATGTCTCCTCTTTGGATTTTAATAGAGGCGTTCAAGTGAGAGGGGAGACCCATCGCTAGGGATTTACTCGGCTGGCAGTGGCCTCAGATACCTGCTCATGGCATCAGAGCCCAGTGCTTGGCACCTCTCGCTCGATGTTGATATAGTTAAACATGCCACTGAGTTTAAGTGGCACCTAATGACTTGCTGCAATAAAGTGGCACAGGGTTTAAATAAAAAGTGGAGGAAATAACCTGACCAAACCAGAAGCAGAATTTCTTTGCAGGTTTTATACAGACCTCTGGTTTTTCTAGAGGAGTTTGGGTTCTTTGTTACAGTTCCTTCTTATTTGACTGATAGATTTTCCTTAAAATAGACCCCAGTATTCTATTCCTGCTATGAAGTATGGTGGGTTGTTTTGTTATAATTATACTTCATTAATAAAAATGATAAAAATATGCAATATCCAATTAAGAGATCAGCCTATCTGTTCCACAGAGGATGATTGTTTTATCATGTTATAAAAATTATAATACCATTTAGTTTCTTTGGATCATTTCTCAATAGCATTCCACTTCTCCCATAGGGTAAAAATAGCTAAAATATTTGTTACATGGAGGAGTAATACCTGAAATATACTAGTTTATCAAATTATACAACCCCCCTTCCAAGAGGTCACTTTGCAACATGCCATTTCCTTAATATTCATATTATCAAACTATAATTTGAAAATACATTTAAATGTTTTTCATAAAAAACATCACTGAAAGACCGTCCTTTCTGTGATCATGGTTTTGCAAATGCAATTATTTCAATGTGTCCAAAATTGCACAGCAATCGAATAGTTAAAATGCAATATATTATACAGTTATCAGTGCCTAGCTTTTATTTTAAGTGTTCAAATATGCTAGTGTAGCCCCAGTTATCA
>PVLD010005299.1:38698-71198 GCA_004027595.1 Dinomys branickii | reverse complement strand
TTGCGTGTCTTCATTACGTCCGTATTTTCAGATGTACAAGCGTGTCTTTACCAAGCTGGATATTATATTGCTCTCTCCAGTTTGAAGAGTTTTCACAAAACTCAAAAGAAAATCCCAGTTAATTTATCAGTTACTACTGTGCTACCTCACTGTGTTGAGTGAGTACTGCTGTTAGATTATCCATGCTTTTCTTTACTAAGTAAATGTGGGGCTTCTTTTTTTTGTCTCTTTTTGAGACAGGGTCTCCCTGTGCAGTTCAGGCTGGCCTTGAGCTCACTTTGTAGCCCAGGCTGGTCTCCAACTCACAATGATCCTCCTGCCTCAGCCTCCTGAGTGCTGGGATTACAGGCCACGCCCGGCTGGTTACTAAGTAAATGTTAACTGAGTGTAATTACCAAGTACAAGGCTGGAAGCTATCTAAGAGGAAACCAAGCCAAGAGATACATTTACAATAAAGCCACAAATAAACCAATTTTAAAAATTCCTTCAATTTCTTTTTCTTTTCTCAGGTTCTAGACAGTGGAATGATTACAGACAGTCATCTCAAGTGAGAATGCCAGAAAAGCAAATATTAAATCCAAAATGGAAATTTTCTTTTTACCTTAGAAGCCAACTTTAAACCGCAGTTAGCTTTTGTATACTTTTAACTTATGAGTTCTCATAAGGCAGAGGAATGATGGAAAAAGTCTTCTCACCAAGACTCTAACCCTTTCCAATCTAACCAGGACACCAAGACAGAATGGAGACTGCTTGGTAGGTGGAGATAAATAAATGCCTTCTTCTTGGACGGGCAAGAGAGAGTTAGACAAGCAATGCGTCCTTTCGCAGGCACCAGCCTGGCAGGAGGAGCTGTGACTCCTGGCGGAAGACAAGCGGCACGTGTTCCAAAAGAAATGGCCAGGGGCTACATTTCTGGCTCCGTCTAGGAACCAGCTCTGATGGAGGGAAGGTCAGAATTCAGAGAAGAATGGCAAGGCATCGCCAGTAAGAAACAGACACACAAATTCATCGCAGGGGGACACGGGTGGAGCTGGCTGGTCCCGCCAGTCACGTTTGATCTGGTCATCAGGACTCTGAGACTTCAAGAATCAAAGCTAAGGGCTGGGGATATAGCTCAGTGGAATAAGTGCTTGCCTGGCAAGTACAAGGTCCTGAGTTCGATCCCTAGTACCGCAAAAAAAAAAAAAAAAAAAAAAAGAATCAAAGCTAAGGATGGGAGCTTTGTCAGAGAATCCCACCTCCTTGGAGATGTTCATATAGTCCCAAGATTCCTTATCCTTGCAGAGAATCATGGGGAAGTAGGACCAGCAGTGAAAACGGAAGAATGCTGGAGGATGTTCAGAGGGAGAGGGGCTCTTCAGCCTCTCTCAGTGTGCCACCACCGGCTGGGGCTAAGGTATCTGTGTGTATTAACAAGCGCTTTTCAGACCTTCAGCTAGAACAGCCTTGGGCAGGCTGGGGCTGCAGAATTAACAGGGGCTACTGAAGAACAAAGGGATTGCACCTTCCTACCTTGGTGGATGATATTCCGGCAAAGACCTGCTCTCAAAGGAGACACTCTCTTGGACATCAAATAGACCACTCAGGCACAGGGAAGCTATGGGTTTGGAGTCAGCTAAAGCATAACTGTAGTACATCTGTCACAGAGAATGCCACACACGGGAGCACTTCAGACTTAGAGCAGGGAAAGACATGCCTCTCAAGAGGAAGCCTTCCCAAATTAAAGCAGTGCATCAGCATTGTGAGACCCATTGAGCAGGTAAAGACAAAGCTGCTTCGCAGCCTGCCAGCAATCACAGCCCTGATTAAAGGTCATGCCACACTTCAGGTTCTGGTGCCTTCTGTTTCTCTCCCTTTATTATCTATCTCCAAGAACTTGTCCAGCGTTATTTGTTGGTTTGCTCTCCCTTCCCTCCTTCCTTCTTCTCCTCCCTCTTTTGACTTCTCCCTCCCTTCCTCCCTCTTGTTTTGTTTACAATGTGCTGCATTTCAGTGTGACATTACTGACTCGGTAGCACAATCTTTCTTTCTGGCGGGAACAAAGGTCTGCTGAGACAGCGGCAGTCACCTGGGCCTCCCCAGGACCGTGGCCCCGCCTAACCCCGTGTGAAGCCTGCGCTCCGTAATTGGCCCATGCACAGCCCAAACCGGTGGCTGTGGCCTCATTATTAGCATCCTGCTCTAACTGACTGAGTCAACTAGCTGGGAAATGCTCGTGTTCATTTGCAAAGTGTAATCACTAATTAGGTAACTTTGAGAGTTTCTAGAGCAGTTATTTCAGGAAGATTCGAAGTCTAAAGCAAAACAAAACAAAAACAACCCACCCGGAAGATGAAATGATAATTTTATAGGTTAGTAAGATCCAATGTAAAGCAAAAATACAAGCCCTGTATTACATTCTAAAATTTAGAAATAGCCACTTCTAAGAAAAATTCCAGAAAAAAAGCAATATATTTCTAAGCTGAATTTCTTATGAAAAATTTTATTTTCATTGATGTGGACAGCACATAGATGTAGGATTTGTAGATCCCTAAATTGGATATGGGAAAGATCTCCTCATAGTAAGTAAGCAAATATTTGGGATAATTCAACATGGATATCATTTTTAGAGAATAATCATTCCATTGCCTAGAAGAATAGACTAAAATAATTTTGAATCAATGTTGAGATCCTCAAACACCAGACCACACCCATTAGTAACTAATCTAGGCAGTTGCATTGTATGAAAAGTAAGTTCTTGCTGCATGTTGTGACTCTTAGTGAGAGTTTAGGTTCAGAGAATGAATAGAATTTTTATTATCCCCCAAAGACCCCATTTGTCTCACTCTATTTTTTTAAATTTTGGTGAAAGTCCACAGTGTGTTGAACTTTGCATAGAACAAATACCAGGACCTCAGCCAGATAGAATTTTTTTTTCCTTTTTTTGGTACCGGGAATCGAACTCAGGACCTTGCACTTGCCAAGCTGATGCTTGTGCTACTGAGCTATATCCCCAGCCCTCAGCTGGATAGAATTCTTCAAAAGGTACACAGAATATTCAGAGAAAATAGCTGACTTCACCAAGATTCAGAAATTTAGCATGATCAGGTCTTGAATTTTAAAACATGAGGGATCTTGAAGGTCACTGTCTCCGCTGCTAAGGACCAGCTTGACACAGTGCAGAGCAAGCAGGGATTAATATTAATAAATTGGCACAAAAGTAAATTGAGAGTCTGTCCTAAGCCTACATGACTTGTGGCAAGACCCATGGCTGTCTTACAGACAGGTTAATCTTTAAGCCAATGGCCGGAATTGAGACTAGCAAATGGTCTGTGAAGTTCCGGCACCTCAAGGCAAGATAAAATGGCAGCTAAGGACTTGACTCACCCCAATTCCTTCTAGCTCAGTAGTCCCAGTTAGGAGACAGTCAGGTTACTAGTTAACCGTGATCTGCTTCTGTGTGCTCTCCATGTCAATAGCTCACCCCCACCTCTTCCTGCAGCCACTAGCACCCTCCTCCAATCAAGCTGTGTACCTAGTAAAGGCCAAGGACACCATGCCTGGTGGTCTTAGTCCTTACTGGGCTTTGACCTCCTGGTGCTCCTTGTAACTAAAATACGTGTCTTGTCTGTGTTTTATCCTGTCGCCATATCCCTGAGCAGGAGATCGGTGGTCCTAGGCCAGGGCTCCAATAGTTTGCATTTTGTCCTGTAGACTATTCTGGGTTCAAGGGAAAAGACCCAGTGCTGAATTCTAGCTAACTGGAGCTCAGATGCGCTCTCTGCTGCTATCTCTGTGTACTCTTAGGAGCATTCCTACCCTCTGAGAATCTGATGTTTTTCTCAGCTGTAAGAGTGAGGGTTCCTTGAAGAGTTGCTGTGATGACTATGGCATATTACACTCTCACAGCCCCTTGTCCCCGCTTAGTGTGGTTACTGCTAATAGAAGAGGAAGCTGAGGCTCAGAGAAGGCAAACAGCTTGTCTAAGAGCATAAAGCCAGCTTGTGGGTCTGCTGCTAGCACAGCATTTTTGCTACTGTAAGGAAAAAGTCTGTTACTAAACACCTCAAGTCCATACAGAACCAAAGGGCTGGGGATATAGCTCAGTGGAATAAGCACCTACCTAGCAAGCGCAGGGTCCTGAGTTCAATCCCCAGTACCGCCAAAAAAAAAAAAAAACCTTTCATACAGAACCAAAGGAAAGAAAGGAACTAAAGGCAAGGCTTGTCCTTGTTATCCTCCCCCACTTCTTTCCCATCTCTCCTTCTTCCCTCGTGGTGTTTTCCATTCCACATCTTCTCCCACGTTGTGCCTCAGCCCCAAAACACCCATGCTCACAGCCCTGCTGTCTAACTGCAGGTGGCGCTTTACTGTGTTGTGGTCTCCTCGCTCTGCCTTCCTCCACCACCTCCTGCATCAGAGCCAACCTGGCCTTGACCTGCTAGGCTGGAACACAATGTGTAAACTAATCCCTAGGAAGGTACCAATGCACATAGCGTGCATAGTGGAAGAGGGGTCCATCTGGAGCTAGAAGACCCAGACTCCAGTCCATCACAGCCTCCCTACAGCCTTAGGAAGTCACTTCAGTTTCCACCGAGGTACTTCTAATTTCCACCTGCCATGACCTTGTGAGTCAAGAGAGGTAGGGGCGGGCTTTTACATGAATCCCCATGAGCTAATAAACATGTCAAATCAAAGGCGGTTCTCTCCAATGACATCACTTCTTCCACCATGAGAAAGACCTGGGAGGATTCTTTTCCCTTTTCCATTTTTTTTTTCAAACAGAAATTGTTTCTAGCAACTATCAACCAAAATAGATGGAAAGTTGCCCACAAGACCTAATGTTCAAGGTGGAGGAGAAAGCCCCAAAGAGTGACATTTTCTGATGTGGTGGGGTCTGCAGGTCAACAAGTAGGTATCAGGATTTGAGACGTAGAAATAGCCTAAGACTTGAGTGTCAATTAAAAGTGAGAGTCAGAGTCCTTAACCTTTATAAAGAGAATAAAAGGCGCAAACAGAGGATCACTGAGCAGAGATATGTACAGGGAGAGGACGAGTGTAAGGGGCACTCCGGTCAGCGTCAGCGGCAGTTCTGTAGGAATAATCTCAGCAAGGGCTTTGAAAGGCATCATTATTCAAATGAGGCTTTCTGAACTCTGAAACACTTCCTGAGGAGCAAAATCCCCACCCTCAGATGCATTCAAATGGGAAAGAAAAACCACTCCAGAGATCACATTCTGGTGGAAGATCAGACAGAATCAGGAAGCTACTGTAAGGGCAGGGGAGCCTGTTTCCAGTCAAATGTGAAATTTCCTTTTCTAGGGGCACATTTTACATTACTGCTGCATGGATCTCATCTGTTCTGCTACCCTTCAAATATTCTCTGAGAGAATGTGACACAGGGAAGGACCACTTGGGACAATTATGATGGATGGGTTGAACCTGCTGGGGATATGGAAGGGGAGCCTGACGGGAGGATTCAGAAGCAGCCCCTTTCCCAGGTCCCTGAGCAAAAGCATATCGCCATTTCCCCTGTAGGTACAGGAGGAGGAGCTGTGCTCGGAAAGGACCACCATTATCACCATGTAAAGCATGATGTTCTCATTTTCTTGAGGAAAAACGTGTGTATAGCAAACCCATTGATAACGGATCAGTAAAGAACACTGTACTTGTGGAACTCAGCGCGCTCCACTTTGACACATTCTCTCTAACTACCTAAGCCTTGGGCTTTACTTTCTTTGTGTCGCTCCTCACTCTCTGACAATAGAATGTGTCTGCATCATCTGCCTCCCTCACTAGAATATAAGCCCCAATAGGGCCAGCACCTGGCTGGCATCATTCTTGCTATGTTCCCTTGTACACCGCTGGCGCAGGAAAAAAGGTCCATCAAGATTTGTTGAGTGAATGAACAAGTTAATGTGTGCATACTAAAACTTAAGTTCCACGCCACTTGGACTCATTTTACAACCCAAGGCTGTATTATGATCACGTGAGTTATTACAGACTCCCTGAGTTTGGGAGCATTACAATAGGAAGCTTAGCTACTCAGATCCAAAAATTGTCCGTACCCTCTGACCAAGGAGTCCACCTCTAGGACCTAAAAACAAAGGTTTACATGCAGAGAGGAAACATGGTCATGGTATCATGTTGATAACAGTGAAAAACTGTAAATAAGTTATTAATAGTTTCACAGTTATAATTTAATGTTGAGCTGGGTGTGGTGGCACACGCCTGTAATCCCAGCACACTCGGGAGGCTGAGGCAGGAGGACTGTTGCGAGTTCGAGCCCAGCCTGGGCTACAAAGTGAGTTTAAGGCCAGCCTGGACTACATAACAAGACCCTGTCTTAAAAAAAGACCAAAACAAAAAAATTTAATGTTGAACAAAGTGTAATGGCAAACAATTTTGTGATATATCTTTAATACAGAATATTATATAGCCATTAAAATATTACAATGAGTTTTAAATCATATTGTAAAGGTTTCTGATAAACTATTAGGTGAAAGAATCAAATAACATTTGAGTATACAGTATGATACCAACAGTGGACTAGCCCAAAGTTTAGATAGTCCAGGCTGGCCTTAAACTCACTTTGTAGCCCAGGCTGGCCTCGAACTCGCAACAGTCCTCCTGCCTCAGCCTCCCGAGTGTGCTAGGATTACAGGCGTGCGCCACCACACCCAGCTCAACATTAAATTGTAACTGTGAAATTATTAATAACTTATTTCCAGTTTTTCACTGTTATCAACATGATACCATGACCATCTTTCCTCTCTGCATGTAAACCTTTGTATTTAGGTCCTAGGGGTGGACTCCTTGGATTGTGATAATCTCTCTCTCTCTTGTTTTGTGATACTGGGAATCAAACTCACGACCTGATGCTTGCCAGGCAAGCGTGGTGGTGCTGAGCTACATGCCTGGCTGAGGATTGTGATATTGTAAGGGAGAAGTCCTTGCATACTTCATCATTTTTCTCTCCTTTCTGAACTTTCCAAATTTTTAAACAATGATCAGGATATAATTCGTTAAATAAAAGAGATAAAGTAAAAAAAAATTACCTCTTTGGCTTTTCTGATGTACACAAATAAAACTGTTCACTACACGCAATAAAAATGTACAGTTAGGCAGTGCTACAAAGGACAGTAAAAAAATCCCTTGCAGTGTTCACATCTTGCAAGAAACGAATTGTCACATTACATCTGTCATTTTGTTCTGAAACCCTGTACCATTCTCCCCGTTTTTGCTTTGACCTATGTTATTGGTATTTTGCTATTGTTCTTTTTTCAATTCTCTTTAAAATTTAAAAAAAAAAAGTTGTTTTTCAAATAAAACCAGGTAAGTAATTTCACTTTGAAAGTTTAATGGCAAAAATGCACAGGTAAGGGTGGAAATTTCTAATGAGTTAGAGAAAATCAAAATGGTTTATTATAAATTCTGAAGGTTTTCTTTTGTGTTTGGAATTTTCCCCCTCTTCTTTGAATGGCATTTCATGAGAAAAAGTTTGAAAGAGAAAAAGAAAATAGCCTTGTATTTGGAGTCTCCTCCTGTATCTTTAGGTTGTGGAGCTCCGATGCTCATCAGCATGAGACCTGCCCCCTCTGTGACCCTTTAGGCAAGACAAGAAAGGAGGCCAGTCTGTGCTGGGAACTTGGCGGCCACCAGCCACCGGAGAGGCATCCTGTGTTCATTAAGAGGTAGGCTTAGTCCCTGCGAGACAGGACATGTTAAAGTTAAAACTGCTGCTAGATATCACCTCAAAGCATTCAAAGTATACATTTTAAAGTCTGGAGCACTATTCAAACATGATATAATTCGACAGAAAAAAGGTAAAATAGGTAACACAGCCACAGTGGGGGTGAGGACTCTAGACACCTCGGCCTCTCTCCCTCCCTGAGCCTGCGGGGTGAGGGCTGTGGGCAATGTGAAAGCCCCCTGCCCCTAACATGATCAGGTCCAGTCTCCTCCTTGTACAGAGAGGAGGAAATGAGGCCAGATGGGGCAGGTATATGTCCAATGTCATCTGACTGAAGTAGCTCAGCTGACCCACCCATAAAATAATCATAAAATAGTTGACTAACAAGGGTATACATACACATAGGGAAAGACTAAAAGGCAAGTAACAATGCAAAAATTATTAAGAGAAGGCAGACCCCAGGTATGAGGTTAGAATGTTATCGCCCAAACCTATTTTCCCCATAACAAAGGAAACCTTACAACAGAGGTATGGCTTAGCAAACGGGATTTACTTTTATTCTTTAATTTGGGAGAGTTGTGAACATATAGAGAATAAAGTAAAATACCATGGACACTTGTTTTCTCTATCTGTCTATCATTTATCTACCTGCACATAAATATAAAATTTATTCTCATCTCCCTCCCCCTTCCCAGAATCAGACATACTCATGAATGTAGTCTTTACCCACACTAACAAATACACTGTTTGCTTCTTTTACTCATGAAAATAGTTATTGAAACACTAATTAAAATTAAGTGGGTTTTATCATAGCTGTTAACATGCCTGCCTTAAGATAACAAAAAAATGTACTTGCTGAGATTTTAGCAATTTTAGCACCAAGTCCGATTTCTGAAAACATACATTCCTTGAATTTTTTGAAGTAACTCATAGTACAAACTCTACTATGGTTTATTATTTTACTCTTTGGGTCCTGAGGCAGGGTGTGACTGCCTCAAACTTACTCAGTTTCTTGAGGTTTGGTTATCTGGTCAACCAATCTAGAAGACAGGAAAGACTGTTAAAGTCGGAGGTGAAAAAAGCAGACACGGAGACAGGGAGGACAACTGCCCTGTGATACTGAAGGGAACAAAGGCACACATGACCCCGGACAGAGGAAATGTTAAATTATACTGGGTGGGCAGAGCCATATTGAATTACAGGAAGATTTCCACCAGTGATGGTTGAGACACAAAGATTTCTAATGCTCTGGAGCTCTTGCAGTCACATGGTCCAGTTTTGTACACTGGCTCTGCCACTGACTCGTTGGATGACTTCACCTCTCTGTATTCAACTCTTGCCAGTGGCACAGAATGGTAATAGGCCCTCGTCACAGACTTGTGAGGGTACTGGGAACAGAGCCTGTCGTGGAGTAAACGCTCACTACTGCTGGTGGTAGTAACAGTAGCAGTGATGCATGGGAAAGAAACTCCCAACCTGCTAGATATTCGAGATGAGCTCGTGTTCTTTAAAACTGGAGAATGAATTTTAGGAACAATGCAGGTTAAGAGCAGAATATATTTATCAGGGGAAAGAAAGCTTCTGTCCGAGAGAGAGACACAAGGGGTCCCAGTGGGTCGCCAAGGAACCTGTCTTTCCAAGGGATTTTTATAGAGCAAAACCACAAGATGAGGCAGGTCCAAGGCGGGAAATCACAAGGTTGGCATAAGGTGGGACAAAACTATGGTCAGCCAATAAGAGTGCAAGCATAATTGCTCAAGTAAAATTGATTATATTGGGATCAAATGGGGGAACGAGTCCCATAGCCAGTGGGTAAGGATGCAGAACAGGGGCCTTTCCTGTAGGGGGTTGGGTTAGGGACTCTTCCTGGCTTTCTCAAGGTGATAGAGACCTACTTAGAATATCCATCCCCGATGTTTATCCTTAGGGAGGTATGTGGGCCCATTTGTTTTATCTTTATCTTGAGGTCTCTCCCACAGTTGCAAGGTATCTTCTGCACTGGCTCCTTTGAGGGCGGAGACCTGTCACTGCCTGTAATACTTCTATCTACTTCAGTTGCCTACAGTGGCAGGGGCAGTGACAGAAAGAACGGTGGTAGTGTTTGGAGGATGAGCCCATGGGGAAGAGGCCATAACTGCTTTATGGAGAGAGCGCCTCACTGTATCCACAAGATCACTGAAGCTCTTCACCATCTGGGTGGGCCTTGGGGGCGGTCACAGCACAGAAGTCCTTCGGTTCCCACGAGGCTCTCATGGGTATGGCAGGTGCTTGATGCCATGCACAAGGAGCAGAATATATTTATTAGGGGAAAGAAAGCTTAACTTTAACAGTCTGTCCTATTCATGCTCAATCAGCATTAGCAGTTAGAAATATTCCAAATAAAGAATGCTGTGCTCTTAAAACACATTCTACACTGGCAGTGCAGAATCAGGCTCACAATTTCCTCACAGTAAGAAGTCAAGGGAACTGGAGGAAGGATCTGCTTGTGCTGATGAGTTTGTCTAGGAGCAATCTGTCTAGGTTCCGAAGGGCTGTCTGCAATTCTTGTAAATACGGCCCTATATAGTCACAGCTCTGTGGAGGTCAAAGGAGACCCAAAGGTGGGCTTTTATTCCTTGAGAAGAGGTAGCTCTGCTCCCTCTAAAATTCCTACTGATAAGACCACTGAGGAAAGGAGGCCTAGAACAGTGGTGGGAAATCGATGGCATGCTTGTTATTTGTTTTTCTTTTAAGACAAACGATGTTAATACATGACTGCCTTTTTCCTAAACGAAAACCTCAGTATTGGGTTTTCATTGCAGCGTTGGCCCTTTACGATAAGTAAGAGGGTTTTGGGTTGCAGTTTGGGCACTGTGTCTAAAATATTTGGCACCACTGGCATAGAAGATGGTCTTAAAAGTGAGCCAATGTTTAAACCCAACTTGAGCAAAATAAAAAAATACAGGGTTGGGGACGTAGCTTAGTGTAAAGGCCATGGGTTCAATCCCCAATACTGGAAAAAAGAAAAAGTGTGACGGGGCAATGAATTATGATAAAAGTGCTTTCTCCCTCCAAAGCACTTTCGCACACATGAACTCCTCTGCTTCTTGCAGCAACCCTTTGGGAAAGGAGGCAGCACCCCATCTGCCAGGGGAAGGTGAGGTAAAGAGGATTTAAGTGATTTGCCATAGTTAGTTACTACTGAGCAGAGAATCCAGCACATTCCTATTTCAAGTTCAGGTCTTTTATTATCCATGCATGGCCCCGTGGACTATTCTTTATTTTTTTTTAATTTTAAAGAGAGGGAGGGTAAACAATCAAAATGATACAGAATTTCAAAACCAGATGATAAGAAATTAACAATGGTTATTATACTGAATATTGTTATTGTCAAGGTAGTTGTTCAGATTAAAGATCTAGGCATGCAAAATTGATCACACACTATAAGCACTAACCGTTCCTTTCAGTGAACTAATAGAGATTAGCAGTATAATTATCTTAGCTATCTTGTGTGTATATATATTTTTTCCCCTTTCTTTTTTTCTCCTTTCCCCATCCCAGTTGGTCTTTCCTTTTGAGCAGTTTCTTTCCCTTTCACTGTATCTATTGTACCTTTTGGATCTTATTTACTCTTTGAGTTTCTTGCACTAGGGAGACAATATGATGTTTACACATGCGAGTCGGGTTCACTTATGGGTCCATGGAATATTCTTGCTTGCATGTATTTGCCACATTGTGGGAGATATTTTCATTTTTTTCCATGTTTTTGTTACCTTGGTTGCTGTGGTCAACTTAATTCTGAAATCCCCATGCCCTCACCTACCACATCATACATGTAGCGTGTGGGCGTGTGCACACACAGGTCTGCATACATGTACACATGTGAGCACATGTACGCACATGCTGGGGGACAACTGAATTTTTTTAATACCTTCCTTCCTTTTAAGTATACTTTGAAATGATGGAAATCTTTGATTGAGGGTGATGTAATTCAGTCAAATTCTGAGGACACTCAATTACTTGTTTGCACTCTAGACTGAAAAGTGATTTAGTCCAAACAGAAAGCAAAAAAAAAAAAAAAAAAGAGAGAGAGGTTTTTCACTTTAAGCAAGCCATGACTTTTTCTGAAAACATGGTCAATTTCTTTTCTAAGGGAAGCACAGAACTTTGGTTGCCCTGTCTAGCTGTCAGGAGGCCTCCCATACTTTTGCCCTGCAGCAAAAGGGAGGGACATCAGGTGACAGACCCCAAATTTCAACTAGTCACACAAATTACCGACCTTCCCATCACAATGTCCTCTTGACCTTCTGCCTCTGCCCTACAATGAAGAAAGAGACAGAGTTTAAATCACAATGACTCTCCTGGGCAATTTTACAAAACAAATAGAAGGCTCAGAGTCCCTGTCCCCCATGCCCTGCTTCCCCCGCTGGGCCAGCCTGTTCCCTCTTTGCAGGGAGGCATGAGCTAATAATTAGACCTTTCCCACCCTCCGACAAGGATGCTCTGCTTTCCGAGCCCTGTTTGCACTGAGGAAAGAATTTGACAAAGTAAATACATATGAAACAACTAAAATCAGATGGCAAGTTGCACTTTCGGGAAGCCTCAGAGAAGTGTTTACAGGACAGGTTTCTCTGGGTGGTACCGCGGCGCCTGGGGCTGGAGCCTGGTCAAAAGTGTGTGCAGCCTCCGTCCTGAGGCTGGGCACGGGGCACCTTCCAACTCTGTGCCTTGTGCATTTCCCACCAAGTGTATGAATAATTACATTTGCCACTGAAGAGACAATTCAGAAATGTTGTACCAGTGGGAGTAGGGGTGTGAGGGAAGGTCTTTAACTATTACTGCTTCTAACAGAAGGAGAAAGCTTTGTGAGGTCAGCAGAGGAAATAAAAGTCAGGGCTAATTAGCATTCAGGAAATATGTCCTTTTTTTAAAAAGTGTTCTTGTTTGTTTTTAGGTAATATGCTCACTGGCTAAACCTCAGTCACACTGTTTGTATTACCTGTAGATTTTTCTCTGTAAAACTGTGGGATCTGAGTGCTTGAACAGGGTGAGAACCGAAACAGGTGGGGCCGCCTGTTCCCACTATGCACATTAGCCCGTGGCCTTCTCACAGCCTGTTAAACAGCTGAATTTCAAACAATAATGGTGCCGGCCAAACACTCGCCTGAAGGCCTGTCTGTCTTGGGATTTGGCCATTTACATTGATTTTTTTTTTTACCCACATTTTTCCTGAAACACAAATATTTGCCATGGCCACTGGGGTGTCACATGACATGCTGCTACATAAACAGAAAGCTCTTAAGGGGCACAGCTCACCAGGGCCCCAAACAGTGAGAGGCTCTTAGGCAAAGCTGGGTGTTGAAAGAGGAAGGGTCAGAACAGGTACTGCAGCGGTCCACTCTGGAGACACGGCAGGATTAATTTCGCAGGGGCCACTCTGCAATTTCTCTTTCTTTTATTGTGACAGCAGCTGAAAACGTGACCACGTGGGTAAGCCGGAAGCAGTACCGCCAGCTGTCTCCTTTCTAGTGAAAAGTTTCAATTATTGCAAGTCTGTCTGTGACCCATAGGCATAGAAAAGCAAGCTACAAAACTCCAGCACCCTTTAATTGGGGACATCTTTCTAAGGAGGAATCACACGCTACTGTGTTGTGCCAGCATAAAAGAACATGGAACTACTTCCTCTTCCTCATTAAGGTTTTCTGTGCAAAACTGGAAGCCTTGCCACTTTAGCCCGTGCTTAAACGCAAAGGGGATGAAACCTCACAGAGCAAGAGCTAGTGTATCCCAGACTCCTGGCCAGCTAGCAGTGTATGCTGACCCGGTCACTTAGTTTATCTCACCATAATATGACAAGACCGAACGCTTTAGACTGCACTGATAGTGTCGTGATAGCCTTGGCTTGTACACTAACGCCCCCGCTTAAAGTCAGGGATTGGGGACATAGCTCGGTGGTAGGGCACTTGCCTAACACGCACAAGGCCCTAGATTAGATCCTAGTGCTACACACACACACACACACACACAAGCTGAACTGGCACTCACGACTGTGTAATAGGCCCAGACGTGGATATTACCAAAACTCTCACAGATGGTATTATAAACAAGAATACCTTCCTTTCTGTGGTTGGAAATAGGGTTACCTTTGATGTTTGCTGCTGAGACATCACCTCTTGAACTGGAACCAGTAGCGTCTTCTGAGGTATAGTGATGGGCGCTGTGGAGAGAGAAGCAGCGTTAGCTCTTCCAGAAGGGGAAGCTGAGGCATGGGGTGGAGGCTACTGGGTTTGCATCTGGAAAGTCAGACAGCCCTGAACCCACCGTCCGCTCACTTTCCGTCTTTCCTGTATCCCTCCAGTGGGCTATCTGTGAACACTGACTTCAAAAGGAAAGCCAGGAGCAGAGAGGGAACCTCCACGAGCAGGAAGGCCCACCTTAAGCAGACTAGATGAAAAGCCATTGGTAAAGGCAGGCAAATTAGAGACAAGTCTTTGTCTCACATAATGTTTCACTGCAAGATTTCTTTCAATAGCCAGACCCCCAAGTTCATGCACAAGGTAATTACTATAGTTGCCTAGGACGGGCTATCCTATTACGTGGCCGTTAAAAAAAAGGTGACTCTAAACAATTTCAATGACTTGGGGGAAGAGATACAAGGGAACAGCCCCATAAAAATTATTTCTGAAATTAATTAAATCTGTGAGCAACATATTTCGGCGAGCATATTGAGCCTCTAGGGGGCCAGACCTTCATGCTAGGTAAGTCTCTCAGTCCATCTCTCCTTTTGCCTGGCAGCAAACTCAATTGCTCTTTGCAAACAGCCCAAGCCTGACATTCTCAGGGGAGAAAAATCCTTACGCCTTTTTGACTCTAAGAAAGGGAACAACTAATTAATTTACATGGCTAACTGAATAAAAGAAATGAGGCTTCTTTTATCTCAATTCCTTCTCCGCAACTCCTTTTGCTTTCAGTTTCGTGAGGACAGTCTTTGAAAACATTGACAGATTTTGAATGAATTGAGAGATATTGATCAAAACAGCACGCTGGGAAAGAGGATCAATATATAATTCAGAATCTCACTACGAAAATATTCCTTGCCTCTAGTAGGCCACAAGGAGTGTTTTCAGATATCTTTGACAAAAGTAGCAGACCCCTGAAACGCACCTCCATGCAAAGGATTCGTTTGCTGCATCTGGCCCAGGCTTACCTTTCCCCGGTTTCCCTAGCTTCTAGCGCGACTCCCTGCGTCTTGGAGTCCCTGGGCAGGGCACCTTGGTGTACGCAGAGCCCTTTATAGCCCCACATGTTTGCCTGCCCTGATGGGCTCTCCTTCCCTTTTGCCCACTTCGGTAGAGTAAGTCCGCACCCCGAGCCCAGGCTGCCTTTAATCCACAGGCTCACCAGTCAAACCCCTTATACTCAGTATCTACAGACTCAGACACTTTCTGGTTAACTTCCAGGGTCCCTCAGACAAGTAGGCTTTACGGTTCCATTCTCACATTGAAACAAAACAGCGATCGACAGGTATTCAACTTTTAAAGATTTTAGTAAAATGTTAATAGAATTTGGTAGGAGGAAGACCACAGAGATTTGTAATTCCATCCAGATGATCCACAATTAATGGTGTCTCTAAAAATTGTCTCCGGTACCTCAGACGTGCTATCACTAAATTATAGCTTCCTGCAGCCTTGGTTTTGTGAGATGTACATACTTACTTGAAGACTATGTCTTCATCTTTAACAAAACTGCATGCTGAATCCATTTTGCTACTCAATTTCCCTTCCAGAAAAACGTTTATGATGAAACTGAGCACAAGGTGATTTTTCAGAGCGAATAAACTCATGTCTTCTTTGACAGACTTGTGTGCTTCTCTAGTAGCTATTGACAGTTTGGCTGCAAGTAACCATCCCTCTTCCTTCTCTACAAATTTTAGAATTTTTTCAGGGTGGCAATACGTCCAGTGCAGAGTGTTGTCAGGTTCAGCACACAATAAAGGGCACACAGTTAAATTTCAATTTCAGATGAACAATCAATAATTTTAGTGTATCTCAGATACTAAATATATTTAGATATCCAACAAAGAAGATCAGAATTTTCATGAATGGGTTAGACTAAGCATAACTCCTCATACAGAATGTTTAGTATAAATATGTCCCTAGTCCTAACACCAACTCTAACCCTATCCCTGGTATGACATTGAATCCTGACTTATTTGATTGGCTTGAAGATGCCTAGGAGATTAGTAATGCATACTTCCAGGCATGTCTGTGTAGGTCAGGAGGTGTGACCTTGGGGACCTCATCTATTTTTGTCCCCTACCTCTCTGCTGCTCCTCCCCTGCACTCTGTTTTCCAGACATCATGAATTGAGCAGCTTTCTCAGCCACTCCCTGATGACATGATGTTTCTGCCTTGAAGTCAGCTGAACATGGACTGGCCCCTCTGAAAGGGTTGGCTCAAATGAATGTCTCCTCCTAGGGACTGCAGTGTCAAGTGTTTGGGTCTAGCAACAGGAAGGCTAACTATAACCTTTCCTTCCCTCCTTACAACAGCAGCCATGTGACCAGTGAGATTTAAGATATCATCAGTGTAGTTTCTGAGTAGAGACCAATACCATTATTTTCCTTTTTTTTTTCCCTTGCCTGGAATTTAGTTAAGGCACAGATCTGCAGAAGATGGCTTATACCATGAGGCAGCCAATAGCATCATGAGACTTAGTTTTACCCCAGTGTTGTGCTGGTTTTAGCAGGTAGTGGGCTCAGAGTGGGACACAGCTTGGAGACATTGGTAGTCAGAGGTATTACAGCCTGGGGCTGGTCCATCCAGGGTGACTCTGCCTAGAGCCAAGCAAAATCACAATGCCTGACCCGAGGCAAGTAACTATATATAAGGCAGGTAGATCTACCCTGACCCCAGGGAGAAGCTTGTGGGAATAGATTCTTTCTAGATATTCTCCTGATTTTGTTTTGTTTTTTAGCAATACATCAACAGTGTATTTGAGACAAAGGTTGGCTTGTGTTGCCCTCTACTATTGAAGCACTGATAACTCCTCAGTAGCAGAATCCTAGCAAATCTGAACCTGGGTGCTATCCAGTGCTGAAATAGTAAAAGCGACTATAGGCTCTGAGAAAATAGCACGCTGCCTAGAATTTCTAGAAAGATGAGCACAAACAAGACCAGATTAGGAATGAAATAGGATAGGTGCTCTCATGGGACAAGAAACATGGATTCTCAGAACTTAGTCACTAAAGACAAAGACATCTCTTTTTCTCTATTTTTCCTTGCTAACAATGCATGGAATGTGCCCCCCTTTATCTCCCTGCTCTTTCTGCAAGGACCAGGCAGCGTGTAACAGCAGGGGAGAGTGCCAGGATGTCTCTGAGGGTGGGAGTGGCTGCTAATATATGTCTCACCGGGAAGAAATCCCTTAAAATGAGAGGCAAGTCTAAAAACAAATGCCATCCTAGTGACCAGTGGAGTACCAGCCTCTAGCTCACTCCAGCAAATCCATAAAAGCTAGTCTTGTTCGTTTGTTAAGGGTTCAGACTGATCCTCTTTATAAGAGCTGTGCCTCCTTTACCTCCTCAAACTAAAGTTCTTTCCTTATTTTTTCTTATTTTCTAATTCTGCCTAATAGACCTGCCTATGCTTCTCACTGGTGCATCCTGAACTTTTTTTCCTATGATGACAGTCAACAAACCTACTCCGTGGTATGGGGGGGTAAGGGGGAGCTTCAAGAGGCATCCTTGGACAACATTCAGTAACATGCCAACTTCATCATTTCTGTCCAAACCGAGCAAAAGAACCATTAGCCAATCGATGGCAGGAAGACTGGAATAAATACCTAGTCCTTCATACCCAGGTGTGTCACAGCCAAGAAGCATCAAGAGGTGTCAGGAAATCATGGCCTCACCTAAAATTAAGTGCCAGAAACTGACCAGGGAGTAACGAGTATGGGAGAACTCTCAGAGAAGTTGAAACAGCCATGTTTAGGGAAGGGCACTGAACTTGAACAAAACACAATGACATACATGTTTCACTACTCTTAACAGAAACTTAGAGATAGAAGCAACTTTTAAAAAAATCAGGCAGAAATTCTTAAGCTGAAAAATGCACTCAGTGAAATTAAGAAGACAGAAGACATCAATATCAGAATAGATCCAAGACAAGAAAAATCACAGGCTATTTGAAAACACACAGTTGGAGGAGAAAAAAAAAATGAAGAAAACCTGAAGGAACTTTGGGACAGTATTACACGGGCAAATATCCAAATTTTGGCTGTTTAAGAAAGAAGCAAAGAGGAACTCAAGGACCTGTATAGAAGGATAACAAAAGACCTGGTATTTGTGTCCTCTGGTGCCAGACAGAGAAAAGATACAGGGCAAGACTAAAAAAAGTACTCAAAGAAATAATAGATGCAACTTCCCTAATTTGGCAAAGTATAAATCTACAGATTCATGACACCTAGTCAAACTGAAACAGGATAAAACCAAAGAAATCTGGATCAAGATTCATCATAACTGAACTTTTGAAAACTAAGCACAGGGAAGAGTGTCAGAAATAGCAAAAGAAAAGCAACACTTTAAACCGAAGCAAACACAAATGACAGTGAATTTGTCATCAAAAACTATGGAGGCCCAAAAGAAGTAGCACAACTTTTGTTCAAACGTGAGGGAAAGAACCATCAACCCAGAACACCTATGATCAAAGAAAATATCCTTCTGCAGAGGGGAAGTCAAAGCATTCCCAAGTGAGGGCAAATCAAGACAATTTGTCACTAATATACTGAGTCTAAAAGAATACATAAAGGAAATAGAAGTAGGGCAGAAGGAAGGTCGAACACATTGCGTAATTTCTTCTTTAGCCTACAAGATGTGATTTAAAGAGACGATGTTTAAATTTTTAAAAATTCATTACAGTAAAATGTACATTGCCATTAATTCTCCTCGAAAGATCCCCCTTCGCTCTCAACACACTTCTCCCGTCACCCTCACCACGTCCTGAAGCCACTTGTGAGTGCCCTTTCGTGTCTTTTGTTGCACTGTCCTGGTTGTCTCGTCCTGAACTGATTCAAAACATTTACCTTTCCTGGCCATTTTGACTGTGGGGAAGAGTCACAAGTTGCACGATGCCAGATCTTGTGAGTAAGGCAGAGGAAGACACCATAAGGTGTTTATGAGCCCACCTTTCTGCTGGACAACACTCAGCTGAAGCATTCATCATACGTTCGGACAGACGTCTTAAAGACGCAAAAGAGGACTTCCATGCCTGCCCCGGAAAGTGCCTGGAATGGCAAGTGAGGAGGACATTCTGCGGAGAATTAATGCCCGTGTGTGCGGGGTTTTTTACTGTAATAAATTTTAAAACTCTAAACATTCACTGATCACCGTTTGTACATCATATGACCCCCCCTTGGCTTCTCCAGCCTGATCTCCTCCTTCTGTCCCGTGCACGTGACCTGGGCTTCTTGCTCAGTTCCGCAGGGCCTTAGGACCTGTCCCAGTCTGTGTCTGGAATGTTCTTCCCTGGGTGCCTAGGTGACTCCCTCTTCCTTATCATTTGGATTTTAGTGCAAGCCTTATGTGTCATCCCAGACACATCTCCTGACTGTTCCTTCACAAGCAGGTGGCCCGGTCCCCTCGCTCTGTAACCCTTATTGTTTTTTTCTAGTCCCTATCATTAGCATAAAGTCTCACATACTTACCTCCTTATTGTTCAGGTCTCCCGCTATAATAAAACCATCGGAAGAACAGGAACGCTATCTGACTTACCCTCTTCTGCGCCTCCAGTATCTAAATGCTAACTTGGATGAGCAAGCATTCAACAAATATTTATGGAACAGGTGAATTAGTTTTACCCAAAGCTCTTCTTTTATAACTAGAAAAGCCAAGGTCCAAATGAAGTAAATGGCTGGCCTGAGACCCTATAACTAGGTAACAGAATCCCAGGAAGGTGCTTGTCTATAACGCCCAATGTCGCCCAGCCTCATCTTTGAAGCTAACGTCTGTGATCTCACCTCCCAACCATCGTCCTCTGAGCCCTTGTTATAGCACTAGATGTTAGCATCCACTTGGTTTTTATTCTGCTCTACTTTGAATTTTTATTTATATGTCTTCATTATACCTCTTATTTCCCCAGCCAAAGTGCACGTACCTTGAAAATATAAACCAAGAAAACACACAGAGAATGCACCCTCCATATGTGCTTTACAAAGATGGATAAAGTTACTTTATTCATTGAAGTAAAGCTCAGGATGTTTATGACTTTCATCTGACCCTACTGTCAAGGATAAAAGTTGGCTACTCAGAAGCTGGGGGACAGGCAATTTTTGTGCAACTCGAATTCAGCATACAGCAAGGCTGTCCGTCTTACTTGCAGTTGGAACCTTATGTGCTTCATCAAAGCTGTGCAGAGGAGCTGCTCTGGGCACAATGGGTGGATTCCGAAAGGTGATCTTTGCTGTTGGGGGAATCAGTCCTCGTTCTATCATACTTAAAATCCCTAAAAAGGAAAGTTAAGAGAATATGAGTTTAACTCAAACAATATCACAAAGTCTGAGCTCTATAAACTTGACAAGTCTAACCTACTCCATCCATCATCTTATTTGTAAGGGTGCATCTAGTGCCTTAATTTTTTGCATGAAAAGCCAGCTATAGTACACGTTCATTTAAGCTTAATAGTCTAACCCAGGGAAAAATGTCATTTCCAATAGCAGTAATATGAAATAAAATTGCACTAAGGTAATTTCATTTTAAGGTAGAAATATAATTTCAAGGCAAACTAAAACTTCTTAGTTTTTATGGCATTTTCAATCACTGGTAATATTGTTACTCTTTTTAAAATTCAGAGAAATCAGGCACACATTCTTAATGACTAAGGTGATCCTTTGCTCTGGAAGAAAGAAAATCTGTGTGCTTCAAACCATACCATGTTGTTATAATCAGACATACTTTACAAAAGGAGCTATCACTGGACATTCATCACATCACCTGAAGATATGAATACACAATAGGTTATTTGAGTGCAAATGAGCAACATGGTTAATATTAATACAACTAATTTACAATTCTGAGCACTCAGGCTGTGTCACCAAGGCTGAAGTCAAGCCTTTTTAGGGACAAGAGACTGTTAAATAAGTAAATAAAGGAATAAATCAAAGAATAATTGGACAAAGTTGGCTGTTGGAGGCAGAACTTTTTACTAAGGTGAGCCATTGTATTAAAGCCAGAGACCCAGACACTTGAGGACTATTTATAATGAACTTGTGGTAAGACTTCAATTTCTGGTTGCTGTCTTACATAACAAGAAGCAAAGCAAGTAATTTTGGCATACAAAGTTGGTACCACATTTTACTATGTTGAAGGTATTAGCACGTATTCTAAGAGAAGCTGATAACTATTCCATTTGTTTTTTAAGACCTCTATTATATTCCTTTTACACTAGTTATTATAGTGTTATGGGATTTCAGAAGGATTGTCGCAGAAGGGCTAGAGCCGAAGAAGACTTTTCTTGTGAAGCAATGATTCCAAAGAGAAAGTTTCAGTGGAATCATCTGGAGGAATATTTTCTTACTGAACATGGGGGATTCCTGGGCCCTACTCTAGACCCGCCCAAAGTCTGAGGTCATGGTCTAGGACTCGCGTTACTGAAGTCTCCAAGTGATACTGAGGTGCACTGATGTTTGAGAACTGTCAGAATTGGGGATCAGAAACATACACATGAAATAAGCACTCAGGAGCTCTTAAAACATAAGAACTACTGATGCAGAGTACAACTCTTTAAACCTTTCTTGAAGTGAGCACTTCAAATGGTTAATGTTTCTAATACAAGAACTGACTGAATTATGATTTTAAGATAGTAAGATTAATTCTTCATTGTCGCAAGTGTTTTTCACTGATAAATATCAGATCTCTGCACAAGGATTATGCTTGTTTTGCAGGTGTGAGACAAAGTTTCTTAGTAATTCAGTATATTTTCAAGAGTCAGTTCCATTCTCTGAGAAGTCTAAAGACCGTGAGCATGATTTCAACCCTCATTTTTGTACTGATTGCAGCAACACAATTTTTGTGCATGCATTCTTCATTAGAAGGAAAAAGTTAACACTTGGGAATAAATAAAAGAGATTCTTAAAAATCCAAACACTGGAAATTCTGAAGTTTATCTGACTCTAGAGGGCTCTGCACCTGTTTTTCTTATTTTATAATTTGTAAAGATCAAGGTTAGTGTGTAGAAATATGACAGCAATATGAAGAATTCTTACCTATATACATACAAATAAATTCTATCACATGGGGAACAATTCTTCCCACGAAATCCCAGTTCTTCATCTTTCTGCAAATTTATTTCAATATTTTTGATTTGTAAATATGTCTTGTTTAGGTTCTTCTTAGAATGTATTGTAACATCTTACTAGTTCCCTCATTTAATTAGTGAGCTAAAGATAGTCTTTCATGTGTCCATTTTATATTTATATAAGAGTCATGACTATATGATTTTTAAAAAATCATCCTTTAGCCATTTTGGAGAACCCACCAAGATGAGCAAAAGCCACCGATCACCAGAAAGTGCGAATACCTCAGACAATCAAGCCTAGGGAGGCTTTTCCTTGGCTCCCACAGGTGCATTTAAAGTGGCAATAGAATTTTGTTGAATCTTGTTTCTTTTTGTTCATTGAATTTTAATTCTACTTATTAATTTGCTTTTCTTTTTAATGCACTTATGAATGACAAGCTATTTCCTGATGGTAGCTGCAATGATTGGGAATTTGGTAATCTGTGTAAATGGATTAAAGTCTTATAGAGATCTATTTCCTGCTGGGTGAAAGATAAAACAGAATACAGTTTGTTAGTCTTTGTCTATTTCCAGCTCAAATCAATTAGGCATTTCATGCCCACCTGGAAGGAGGCCAACGCTGGTGTCTGTACTGGGAAGTTTTTGTTCCTGTGATTACTTTCCTTCTGTGGCTGGAACTGCAGGGTTGAGGGTATGCGCACTCCCTGTAACTGTATGTTTGTGGATCAGGAATTCAGAAAGCGCATTATCTCCTGTTGTGAGTGTGAGGAATGCTCTCCTGTCTCCAGATGGCATTAGTAAATCAGATAGTAAGGCCTCTAAAAGGGGCTCTGGTCCAGCTGGCTTATAGAGATAAATACGTGCTTATGTAAACTGGACTTTCCTAAAATTCTCATAAAATTGAACTTCTGATGCTTTATATGTGCTTCGACACATCCCGAACTCAGAGAAATTCTCACTGAGGCTCCTTAACATTTTATAGCAACATAGTAATTTACATGATTTCAATAACAACCTCTTTTCCTTTTACTAAGATATAACTGAAAAAGGTCCTTATGCAACCAAGGCCTTGCCTGAAATTTTGTGTTTCATATTTAACATCCGTTCCTTTTTTTTTTTTTTTTTCCGGGACCGGGGATCGAACTCAGGGCCTTAAGTGCTTAGCGGCAAGCACTTACCCCACTGAGCTGTACCTCCAGCCCTGTGTTTCATATTTAAGGATGATGCTTATTTATTCAGGTATGATGAGCTCCTTTTATAGGACTAAGGTTGTCTTTCTCGAGCCAGTGTTGCAAAGTCTCCCCAGAAAAACTAGCCCGGACTGTTATACTTACCGGTGGTCAGGAGGGGCACAGCCTCCAGGCCCAAGAACCTTAGACTATTTGGAGGACCTCTAAATAAAGGAAAAATAGCGCAGTGCACAGATCCTGCAGCTTAATTCCGGAGAACAAAGGTTTTAGGGCTTAATTATTTTTGGCCTTAGGATTTCAAGTAATGCATGATTTTTAAAGTTCAGTCTGAGATTCCTCATGAAAACTTACAGAACAATAAGCTAAAGGGAGCCTGAATGCTAAATTATCATTTTTGCTGTATCAGTATAAATAATCAACACAAGCTTAACGATGCCAGCTTTATTTTGTGAATAATTTTGTATGAGGTCACTTTGAGCGAAAAGATGGTAAGCAAATTTTTAAAAGCAGTTTGGAATAATCAAAAGCAGTTCCTGGATATCACTGCAGTGGAATGCTGGAGTGCTCAGGGGTTACCTGAACCTAGCATTTGACTAGGATGTTTTACAACTCTGTAGAGGTCAAGATTAATTTGTGAAAGTGGACAATACTGCTAATGATTATCTATCGTTGAGAAAATAAAATCTCTTTGATAAAAAGAAATCCCTCCTCCTCACAGAAAAGCCAATTTTGCAGCTACTTGGAAACTTATTTTAATATTCTTAATCTATAAATGCATCTATTCTTTGGATCTGTCTTAAACCAATTGCAGCATTTTAGAGACTGCCCCTTGAATTGATGATTTAAATCTTTAATCTGTACTCCTTTTATACTTATATGAAAGTTAGGGTTTTATATGGTTTTTAAAATTATCTTTGTGCTGTTTTGTTTTTGTCTACGATGTTATTTTGATGTTTTTTATTCTCTTTAAAATTAAAAAATGTCAAAAAATTATCTTTAAACACTCCTGTTTTCTGAAGTCCTCATAACACCCTTACTTTCCTGTTAAGATTAGGAATTGGAAGCCTCTTCATCCTGTCATTCATTCAGCCAGTATTTCCTAGGTGCTACTATATGTAGGAACCACTCTGGGCGCTTGGGGACAGAGCGGTAAGGCAGAGAGACTGCATGACTTCTAGGGGTGGAGAAGACAGGAAGTACGTTGACGAATAAATATATCATTATACAACGTGACAGTCCAGAAGGCCTTATCTGAAGACATGACTGGCCCAGTAAGGGTAGAGAGAAAGCCCTGGCAGCGGGAGCACAGAGATGGGGTGAGATGAGGGCTGGGTCAGGCATGCCTCTCTCAGAGCTCAGACTTTCAGGCCAGACTGTGACCTCCTGCCTGAGCCCACACACAGCCTGAATTGAACAGTTGGTCTGTACTGTGAACCTTGTATTCTTAACCACTGGGTAAGGGCGGAGCTTTCTTTTTTGGATGTAGCCAGGTAATTGCAGAAAAAGTAGTGAAGTTCAGTGTGCATTTTCCAAAACGATGTTCTCTCGTGGATGTAGTTCATCTTTCTTTTCATGTTGGACTTGTGTAGAACTGGGGTAAGGTTTAAAAGACACTTAAGGGCATTGAGGACACCTGAAAAACCTAGACAGGGTGTCTACGTTTCTGTAGCTTGCGCTTTCCTGCAGCTCATGTTACCCTGCATAGTACCAGACATGTGGCAAGTATGCCATAAGGCAAATAAGTTAGGGATAAAAATGTTACTTTTTTCCTTGACCAAGTTTCCATGATTCCAGATTAACTTTTGTTGCAGAGTAGTTTTTATTTGCTAAAGCAAGGAATAATTGATTCCTTCACTGCTTCCCTGATATCCTCATTTGATCAGGGAAGAATATGAGGACCTTGAAGCAAGAAATAGAAACCCTGCTGGTGTTGCTCACCATTCCCAGGGAGTAAATATTACATAAGCTAACTGAAAAGTATACATCACAAGGACTTCTGAGTAAGGGCTCATCTCTAGGAAAGAAATAGAGTTTGTGGGAAGTTGAACAAATTCAGAGACTCCTGAGATTTCCGCAACCAGCAGATGGAGGTCAGCAGGCAGCAGATGCGATAGCTAGAAGTAAAGATTTGAATCTCTAGGAACCAGAGGCCCTTGGGAATCAACTCTGGGTCCTCAAAGTACCTCAGGCAACAGCTAGAAAAGGAGACAGGAATACTGACAACCATGTCACTCAGTTGTAGGTAAGCTAGGAAAGGGGACGGGCTTAGGCATCGTTGAACATTTGGCCACTTAAGTAATAGGGAAAAGCAAAGATGGCTGCACTATGATTTCAGTCTCTAGCCATTCATTCACTTACTCTTTCATTTGCTTAGTCATTCATTCAACAAACATTTACTGTCTACAAAATGCTGGGCATGGTTCTAGACACTAGGGATGCGAAGTAAAGATAATATAGCCTTTTTTGTTTAAAAACTAGAAGTCTACTGGCATCACAGGACAAGACTATTATATACCAACAGAGCTTAAGCACTGGTCGCATTGATTCTGCCTTCATATTCCCATGTAAGTGGTACACTGGAAAAGATTTCTAAAATGCTACCCAGAATAGCTTCAGAACCTTGATACTGTCTAATAATACCACATACATACAATAATTTTTTGAGATTATAACACGAACGTCTGAATTAGTATGAAATCCATAAAAGAGATGGGAGGGAAGTTAGTGACTATTGCACCCAAGCCTCTGGTTTAAGAGGAGGAAACTCAGAGGGAGGCTCTGACTTGTGTGAGGCCAACTTGAGAATTATGTCTGAGCACAGTTCAAACACAGGCCCCTGGTTGCTTTTCCCCTTCTACCCCTAAGCGTGTAACTTGGCCACCGAGTCACTGACCTTTACTGGCATCCTTCTGTAAGACTGGCACAGGGACAAAATAGGGATCCATGTGATAGGAAGTTGGCAGAACTGTGAGGTTGGATATGGTGGACCCTTTTATTAACTTCTGAACATTCACCTAGATGATAATGAAAATTCTTTTCAGCAGACATTTTTGCCTTTACAATGAACACAGTTTTCTTCTTGTAAACAATAAATAAGATTATGAACAGTTTCATTAAGTTTTAATAAAGTAACAATATCGGCTCCAGCTTTATTGCTCGCAAGTACCCTGTGCTATTGTCTTCTGTCAGGATTTTGTGTAATTTAAAATAGTTAATTAAATCAATTAACATGTGGTGATTTCCACTATGCAAAGTCAGTACAGTAGTTAATAAAGGAACTATTAAGATTTTGTTCAATTTTAATGACTTCAATATAAAAGTGCTAAATCTTAACATAGGAGGTTTTGAATACAGCAAAGTGTTGTACAGGCAAATTTCCCAGGAAATAAATATTAGAGTTTTGAGGTTAAAAAAATAAAATAGGATAATCTGAACATATCAGTCAATATTAACAGGTTAAATACAAACACTGAGTAGGTTCTTATGCAGCTCACAGAAATACAGACACAGTGTCTAAATCAGTTACAGTAGATAATTACTTTTCCTAAAGTCATAAAAGGCTTTTATTACAGTTATGAAATATGAATTGTTTCTATTAAATGGCTTCTAAATTTTAAAGATTATATGCATTTCATATAAATCATATGTAATTGTATAGGCCAAGTACACTATTTTTACCTTTATTATAGGAGGTTATGAATTACCTGGGCCTCTCAGCAGGGGAAATGCAACTGTCTGGTATTTATAGACTGATTTAAATTTTCAAGTCATTTTCCAAACATTAATTAATTTGCATAACTTCCAAGGGAACTAGGTAACGGTTTGCTGTTCCATAAAGAACTCAGGACACAAAGGTCAGTAAATGAGCTTTGGATTACACAGCATACTAGATATACACAGCCTTTTCAGTTTTAAAATTAGCTTGATTTTACACTGATGAAATTTGCTATGAGATTCAGTTAGGCCACATCGTATTAAGGGCCAGGGACCTTAAAGAAAAGCCAAAGGGAAATTTCTTTAAATCTGAGGGGGAGAGAATCACCTTACTAATTATTTGTTGGCTGACAAACGCCTGTGTGAATAAAATATTAGGTCCCCCATTGTCCCTCAACCAATGTATGTATTGGCGATTGAACTCGGGGTCTTGCGGATGCTAGGGGAGTGTTCTACCACTGAGCCACCCCCACCCCGCCCCGCCCCGCCCCGCCCCGCCCCGCCCCGTCTACTAGAAACGGCGTTTTAAGAGGAAAGCAGGCAGAAAGTGCAGTCTTCCGGGTGTGGAACGTATAGGCGTGAGCTGGACGGGGAGGGCATAGCGGGACTCATGCAATGCGGTCCTTACGGGATCCAGTCTTGCTGATTTACCTTGGTGACTTTCCATCATCTTCAGTTCGCCTCTCCCCACCTCCCTTCCAGGTACAAGCAGCTTCCAAGAGTCCTGCCCACCGGGGAGGCTGAGGTAATCACCCCAAGCACCGCCCTCAGAGACGGCATCTTTCCTGCAGACACGCAGGATCAGGAAGGGCAGGGCCTCCCTGTCTGATTGACACGCGGGTCGGTTAGGGAAAGGCAAATGGAAGGGAGGGGGAGAGAAAGGTTCCACTGAAATAAAATTGTCACACGCTACGAAGGCATAAAACACAGGCCCGACCGTTTGCGGGGCCTGAAGCCCAATTTATCTGGATTTTCTGAAAGCCTTTGACAAGGAACACCTGGCAGCTCTTGAAAGCTGAAGCAGCGGGATCCAGCCTAAAGCGTAACGTAAAGAATGACACAAAGGAGAGGATGGAAAGCAGGTGATGTTCAGGTTCTGCTGGGTAATCAGCACATTCGTAATGATGTTGTAATTCTTTAAATTGCTCAGTCAAAACAGTGTGAAAGCCAGCCCCGAGAACTATAGGGAAAAGGCAGTGAGGGGTGTGTAGGGCGCACGGGGGAGGGTTGCGGTTTACAGGAACAAAATGAACCCCTCCGACTGCATCCCTAACTAGGAAGCGCCACCCACTCTGCTGTCCCTCTCCACGGACCGATAACCCTCCGTGCACACACCTGGTCAGAGGGAGAAGGAACTGCCACCACCTTCAGTATTTACTGAGCACTTACTATGTAACACTAACTTTAATACAATGAGCATTAAATTTCATGAGCAGTGGAAGAGCTAAGGGCGGTGGCTGTGCAGAAGAGGGAGTAATTAACTCTGCCTGCTGGTCTCGCACAGGGCTTCGCAGCCACTCTCAAGCCTGACTGTATTATTAGGATCGCTAAGGGAGTTTTTAAAAAATACTGCTGCCTGGGTCCTAACCCTGCACAATTAAATCACAATCGCTGGGCGGAGGCCTGGGTCTCAGTGCTTTTAACCCCTCTCCGTGATTCTGACATGCGGCAGAGTTTGAGACGCACTGCAGCAAACGATATTGAAATTGTATCTTAAAGGAAGCATCGGTTTATGTTCGGTATAGACGGGGACACGCTTATTGTTTGAAAGAATGGCGATGACGTACAACAGTATTCTGATGTGGGATGATTTCGCCAGCGGTAAGGAGTTGTGCGTGGCTGAACCAACGTGTACATATCAAAAGGAGGGAGCGGAGAAGAGACTGGAAAGGCAGACTGAGAAGCAAGTTAAAGAGCCAGCTTTACAAACGCGCTCTCTCACTGCCTGACCATCTCAAACATCATCTCTTCTGGCTTCTCTGTCGAGCCGTGCTGTGTGGTGTATGTCATGTGAGAATCAGGTAGTCTGTGTATGACAGGAAATGTCACACAATAATACAGTATGAGCTATCGGATAACAGAAGAATTATAAATAGAACCATGGTCTAGTAGAACCATAGCACCATATCCGCTTCTTCACTATTATTTGCAAAACTATAATTCAGAACTTTGTCACTTTATGCCTAAACCTTATATAGCTTAATTAAAAAAAAAAAAGCTTACAGAGGAAAATAGCAGTCATAGGCCCACCTGCCAGAATTCACCATTGTTAATATCTTGGTATATTTGCTCTTGATGTTTTAAAATAGAACAGCCGTTCTGTTTTATTATCCTGGTACAGATGATATATGCTCATTATAAAGACTCCAAACAATGCAAAACCACAAAGATGACAGTTTGAAGAAACCATGAAAGTAGCATTAGCAGGTCCATCATCCTTGATATCTTTCAAACGATTGATACGTCAGTGTATAAAAATAGGGTTTCTATTACATTATTAAATTTAATTTGACATAAGTTTAGGAGGAGCAAAAAAAGGAATGAATTAAACTCAACAAATGATTAAACCTTGAATGCATATTTCTTTACTACTTTGAACTGAAAACTATTTCTTGGCATGGGCCGGTAAATTTTTCCTTAAAGGACCAGATAGTAGATACTTCAGGCATGTGGGCTCTGTGCAGTCCTATTGTCACAGCTGGGAAACAGTTAAACAAGGCATGAAGCCATGTGCTAGAGTCTGAATGGCTGTGCTCCCCGAATTCATATGTTGAAACTTGCTCTCCAGTGAGATGATACTGGGAGATGGGGCATTTGAGAGGAGATTAGGTCATCAGGGCTTAGTGCCTGTTATAAATAAGGCCCTGAGAGCTACCCTGTCCCTTCCACCACGCGAGGACACAGAGAGAAGGTGCCGTCTATCAACCAGAAAGCAGACCCTCACTAGACAGACACAGGATCTGAGAGCTTTGACTTTGGACTTCCGGGTCTCTTGTTCTGACCCACCCAGCTCACGGTATTTTGTTGAGTAGGCTCAGTGCCCTGAGGCATTGTGTTCCAACGAAATTGTATTTAACAAAAACAGGAGGTCAGCCCTCAGGCAGTAATTTGTGGGCCTCAGGCAGTAATTTGTTGTACAGGTAAGTAAAGGTAATTATGGTTTCCATTTAGGTTTTTTAACACGCGCTTTTGTTATGGATGGTACATCCTGGCTTCAAAAGGCGAGAACAGTAGATAGAGATCTCTTAGAATTCCCGTCTCTACTCCCTCACTTCCCAAGCCTGGGTTACTACTTTTACACTGTTTGGATTTGTAGTATTCACATTCTATTTTGATACCAAAATTGTGATAATTATTTATTTCGACATATAAATGGATCCAGAAGCTACCAAGAGTCCTTCTGTTGTACCCTCTCTAGGTTAGAGTTCTTATTTTGATTGATCTCTTAATAGGCTGGCTTTGGTTATTAAACAGTTTTTTTTCCCAACAAATGTTCATGGGTCATTTTTTCTGTTCTCAAAACTTTGTAGACACCATACTATTGTCTTCTATGATGCATATTGTGAAATCTGATGCCTGCCTGATTTATCCTTTGTAGGTGATTTAATTTCTTCTTGTTTAGATGTCTAAAACATTCTTTGTCTTTTAATTCGGGCATTTATCTATGAAATAATTTATGTTGAATACTGTGATTCCTCAGTTGTTGAATGGCTTCAAGCTTGAACTTTCCACTACTCAAATTGCAATGTTCAAAAATTGTTGCTTAAAAAAAAAAATTGTTGCTTAGTGTTTGTGACTTTGCTTGATAGTCAAACTGAAAATCCAACTTGAAAAAACCTGTACTGGCCAAGAGTAAGTCATGGCTCACAGCTTGCTATGGACACAAAGGGGTGATGTTTTAGTCTAAGCACAGCTCTCACCATTGTGCTTTAAATGGTGAACATTCACCATTGTGCTTTCTTTTACACTTTGCGTAAGATATTGTAACTATTGGTTCCAAAGAAAGTTAGTGATACCAGCAGAAAAGATAAGAAGAAAACAGTGAGACCATGATAGAGTTAAAGAAAGAAATCATTGTAAAATGTATTAAAAGTCCTGGAAAAAAATTATAAAGTCCTGGAAAAATGAATTTATAAGCGTAATTTTTGGGCCTCAGAACCAATTACTTGGTTTTCCATTATTTCCTACAAGAAAAATATGTTCATTTCTTGTTCCAACATGAATTTTAAATAAATTGAGTTTGATAAACAAGGTAACACTGTATTCTCAATCAAAACTTTCTGAAATCCAATGTTTTTGTTCCATCTGGTGGCTCAGTTCTTTCCTCACTTTGGAAAATTTTTCTTACATTATATTAACAAATATATCCTTTCTTTTATTTGCTGAGTTCTCTGTTTAGGGACACCAAATACCCTTAAACATTGGCTCATCTTTACCTTTCATATTGTGATACCTGGCTATTCCGTCTCTACAGCAGGGTTTCTTTTAGAATAGGGCATGCCAGTTTTAGTTGAACACATATGTTATAGTACAGATCTAAAATGGCCTCAAAAGCCTCATGTGTTTGGAAGGTGATTGTATTATGGAGATACAACTTGCCGTGAGGAGACAGGGTCTGACTGGAGGCAGGTCACAGAGAGTATGACCTGGAAGGATGTATCTCCCTTCCCAGCACCTCCCTTGATTCTCTGCTTCCCGTCTGCAATGCCATGAGCAGCCCCTCTGCTATGCCATCCTGCCTTGGAGCCAGGCAACTAGGGGCCAAAATAGAAGCCAAAATAGACATCTCCTTTCTTAAATTGTGCATGTCAGATATTAGGCCTCAGCAATGAAGAAAGTGACTAAGACAAGTTTTTATATCCAGAGTGGGGTCATTATTCTGATTGTGTCTGACAATGTGCTTCAGAAGTCTTTGGAACTAGTTCACAGGAGGATTTTGGAGAACCCAGATGGAGAAGCAACCCCAGAATGCCATAAGCCAAGCTTGATGGGAGATTCTAGTCAGAGCTCATAAGATCAGGTGCTGATAGAAATGCAGATGGTAAAGACCAAGCTCATGATTTAGTTGGGAACAAGGACCCCATTGACAGTTGCACTTCAGAGACATGTATGTTATGCTGTGGCAAAAAAAAAAAAAAAGGAAAAATTGTCTATATTTTGCTAGTGTCCTGAAATTTTGTGGGAGACTGAGATTAAGGGCAGCAGACTAATTAATCTGGCAGAGGAAATTTCAAGGCAGCCCAACATTCAGGTTATGACATGGGTACTGTTGAACGGCTCTTAGCTCTACATTGAGGATCAAGAGCAAACAGCACAGCTGAGTGATTTTTTTTAAAATTTTATTTTAAAGACAAAAGAATGGAGACATATGAACCAGAATAAGCCATAAACAATACAGAAAATACAAAATTATACAGAATACAGTAGGGAATTACCACTGGATGTTGTACTACACAATGTTATCTTCATATTAGTTAACACAAAAACATTAAAGGAAATACCAAATTATAGAGAAGATAGTAAGGAATTTGCACTGGATGCTGTATAATATAAAGTTATCTTCACTTCTGTTAATACAAAAACAATTGAGGAAATACAGAATTATAGAGAACACAGAAGGGAATTAGCTCTGGATGCTGTCCTACATAATGTTA